>JAULKM010121149.1:0-20967 GCA_032355605.1 Rubia tinctorum | reverse complement strand
CTTAGAGGATCACGAACATAACCCTTGAATGTTTGATCAAGACGTGGAATGTCTTCATTTATGGTGGTAGTTGTATCATGATCTCTTTGGAATGCCTTCAGTAGGGTTTTCAATTTGGGGGCTTTTTGAATGTAGACGATTTATGTGGAGTAAGTAGGTTTTTTTATATATATTAAAACTGATTCTGAGTTTGGAATAGGTTCCCTTGTTTTTTCCAAAGACATGAGTTTCCTAGTTTGGAACGACTTTTTGACGGAGAAATAATAAATAGTAAAAGCGGGTTTTCAAAAGGGTATTAAATACCCTTTGGAAGCCTGTTTTTTTCTCACATTTTTCTCTCGAAACATTACCACAAACCCATTTTCTTCATTTCTCCTCATCCAAAATCCAAGCTTCCATGAAGTTATAATTCAAGGTAGGTTTTCACTCATCCATGTCCTACTTTCCTCATATAAATTGGTTTGTTCTCATCTCATTTTATGATTTTATTAAGGGGGTGATCTTTGCAAGTGCTAATGAAATTGATGGTGAACAAGGGTTTATTAGAATGAATTTTCCACTTGTTTGATGTAAAGGTTAGTGTTTTTAAACCCTACATTATTTTGTTCTCATCTTCAAGATTATATATTGGTATGTAATTTTTTGTGATATTCATGGTTTTGAAGATTTATTGTTGTTATGTTGTGATAACATAATGATTGTGACTTTGGTCATACATCGTGTAGTGAAAACCTAATAATGGTTTATTATCAAGCTAAAAATTTGTTAGGATTAGTAGTTGATATTTAGAGTAGTATTTTATTCTCACACTATATTATTAAACTATCTTTCATGAAGTCAGTATTGAGTTGAGAATTTTTGGGTTTAGGTTATTTGATGTCTGAAAAAAGGACTCCTGATGATTCTGCCCAAAACTATCACAGTAGCTATCCGTCGACACAAAAACATGCTTAGGATGATGATGATGATGGATCCGACGAGGTAGGAATAGGCAAAACACATCGTAGAACTTTAGAACGTAGGTTAGCTAGAAAAGAGTTAACCCCATTTGTTTTTTAATAAGTCGGGTAAGTGTTTGTCCGAGTAGCATGCATAGTGGTATAGTTAGGTTGCAAATATCAGTAGAACAAGGGTGGATATAACGTATGATAATTGGCATGAGGTGCCCACTAAATATAAAGAGACATATGGATGGAGTGCAAGATATACCGTTATTTGCGATAATAAGTTCAACCCCTTGATTTCCCCTAATGTTATTCTAAAAATTAATCCTAACTTATTGTAACTCCCGTATTTATAAGTCCTCATAGAGACCATTCAAAATAGATGCACCGGATATGGCATTTGATAGAAGGAAGGAAACAATAATGATGTGCAAGAGTTGGAGGGAACACAAATACGCTCTATCAAGAGACTACATATTTTCTATGAAGAAAGGTGATCGCCCATGGATAACTTACACACAGTGAACCAGAGAGTTGATAGATCCACAAGAGAAGAGCTCTGGAGAATGACTCCAACGTTAGTTAATTTGAATATTTTTAAAAAAATTAATATAGATTTACATGTCTTTAGTGATGACATATCTCTAACAACCTAACATAGGGTACGAGGAAATAAAACAATGAGTTGCCCATTTCCATTTAATTCCTCACTGATTGAGCCGTGGTGGGTATGGATTGGCAGCACTTACATATGTGAAAGAAAGTCTAGAAATAAATGTTCAAATGGAAATCGATGCAGAGATGACCAAAGAGGAGGCAAGGGCTACCGTATATCCATTGTATGTGGATGACTTTGAAAGGTGTGATCAATTTCCTGAAGGCCGACAAAACTAGAAGGGTGAATACGAGAAAAAAACGAAAAAAGAAGTAGCGGAGTGAGTGATTAACCCTTCAATTGCTTTTTGTTTCCATCTTTTAGAACCATCTGTGAATTTATTTTAATATTCCATTTATATTAATACTTAGAAACAATTAAAGAAAGATGGTTGGAGTGAAATTCATACCCACATTCAAGCGCGACACCCCTTGTGTGGCTACCAAAAAACCCAAACACCTGGGACGTGTGCGAGAAGTGGGTGAATTCTAGAACCAATATGAGGCATTCAGAATAACATGGTACTATGGTCGTGCACAACCATCGCGGGTCCACACATTGCAAAAACTAACACTTGAGAAAGGAAAACGAATTCAAACTCAGGACATTATAATCCAAAAGTTGATCCAACACACTGGCCTTAAGCTTCCCGATAAATTGGATGATTTTACACCCCATTGGACTCTGCCATCAAGAGGATCGCACCATTTTCCAAAATATGTTGAGGTTAATCGGGGGCAATCATTGCATTTCCTGGATACGAAGCCGACAACTGAGACGAGGACATCCTCGCTAGTGACAAAAAAAGGTACGCATATAACATTTAACAAATCACGAATAAATTAGTTTGTGTGATATTAAAATTATTAATTGGGGCGATGTAGGGTTCACATTTGTGTGATGTTTAAATTGATCAAGACATAGATGGTAAACAACTCCACGTAGCTGATAGATTGTTGCACGAGTTAATGAAACATTATCACACCATACCAATTTCTGAAAGTTTGTCGAGAGTTTCCTTGGAGAAAGCACTGGAGAAAGGTGCCCTGTTGCCAATTCCTAACAAGGAATAAAAATTTTAGGTCCCGGTTATGGAATCTTTCTTTTGTGGTCACGTCAACTAATATATGCTGATCCTATACAGGATTGGAATTTGAAATTCAAGCATCCAAAAACAACTAAACCGGTCCAACCTACACCTAAACCAGTTCATAGGACACCTAAACCAGTCGAAACAATACCCGACAACATGTTGCTAGAGCAAAAGTTCCAAATGACTCACCGCACTTCGTACGAGTGCTCTAAAATTGGCTTCAACCTCATGAATGCAACTCAACTTATGTTCTTGGTAAACAAATGCTTATTTGGTGGAAAGGGATATATTATAGCGATATGGAGTGAATTTGAAGACCTTTGGAAATGTGAGCAAGTTAATCAGATGCTTATGTCCATATACATATTGTAAGTAAAGTATATAAATTGCGTCATATTTTATTCATGTTTATTATTTATTTTTAACTCATTGTTTACAACTAATTTGGGAAAAATTATAATTTCAAGGTACATGTATCTCAGGTTTAATCAAAAGAAGGGATGGGTCTGATACATGTGCCTGGTGATGACTCGAGAGATCGGTTGTACAAACCAAGAGAGAATCGACTACATTCGCAAAACCATTGGGAGAAAGGATAAGAAATATTCATTGCACCCTACATTCAAAGGTTATGATAACTGTCTTCATTAAGTTTACGAACATCAATTACGTAGTTTAATAAACATTAATATCATTTTCTCATCAGGGATCATTGGTGGTTGATCATTATTGTTCGGTAAAAGAAGCGTGTCTATTGGATGGATCCATTACACTTCCAACCGTCGGAAGCATTTTTCAGAATTTTTGAGTCGGCCATGAAGAACGCAAGCGGAGATGTTGAAATGAATTTAAAGGTTTTCAAAATTAAGGTATACTATGCAAAAATTTCGTAGTTCTTTCCGGCGGGATTTCATTATGTGTTACTATATGTTACAAATTCATTGTTCCCTTCAATCATTACAAAAAACAAGCGCAAATATGGGAGTGTGGCTTCTACATAATGTTGTATGCAATAGAGTACATAGATGGCGTAAAGTTGGATTTACTTGAGATTAACAAGGTAAATATACATTTTCCTGTAAGAAACATTAATAACTTCTCAATCGCAACTATAATATTTGCTACTAATTTCCTACTCGCGGGTTCGTTCAAAGACAACAAAGCCCTATTCCAAAAAAACATCAACGCAAGGAATTGTTTGGCAAAGCATCTCATTCTCAGTCGCTCAGCAACTCTTGGTAACCCAAACTTAGTAGAGTAACATGAATTACATCAATTAGTGTGATGTGAAAGTTTGGAATACAATTGTGTTGATTTCTATTCCTATTTATAGATTATTAGTTATTTAGCATTTCTATAGATTTTTTTTATCTTGTAGAACTAAACCATGTACTAGGTTACAATTGTTGTTGTTGAATGAGGCATATTTATAGTCAGGAAAATGAATGAAATTCATATTTCCACCATTGGAGCCGTATAAGGTTCCGAACTCGTAAGCCAATTCGTCTCTTTCATATGCTCTTGGCCGAAAATTGATCCAAATTAAGAACAGAGTTATCCCCCAAAATATTTGGATGAAAGGAAATTACAGATACAGCCTGGATAGCACCTCCAAACAAAGAACTCATCAACGAACATAATCATATTTCACGTTCAGAGTGAGGAACCTTTACTGTTCCGAGTTTGGAACTGTAAAGCAGGGCCGACTGAGGAAACCATTGTTCCGAGTGAGCAACACATAAACAACGGTTTTTCAGTCACTGAATGGCGGTTCTCAACCACCTTTAAAATGTGTTCAGGGTTCGGAACACATGTCTAGGGCCGAGGGAGGGGGTACCGGTTTCAAGCTCGAAACACATTAAAGGCATTTCCTCCGCCTTTTCTAAGGCTCTTCAAAGCCGTCTTTAATTGTTGTTTTAAAAGGCGGTTCTCGGAACCACCTTTAATTGGATGCGATTAAAGATATGACTAGAGAAGGCACTTTGAAAGTGTCTTCTCTGATCCGATGAAACCTCCTTTAATTGCCCTTTCCCCACTAGTGTCAAGGACTCTTTTCGCTTCTTGCCCTGAGAGGGGAATTCTATGGATTGGACTTTTTTATTCTTTCTTTGCTTCTGATACAGAAACTCTTCATAAAATTTGGGTGACCAGATGAAACATCCAATATTCTTGTCAGGTTGGAAAAATTACTATAATCCAGGGACGAGGCTAGAAGGCATCTCCTATCATTCTCGAGATGACTAGGATAAGAGTATTTTCCAAACTCGGAGGACTCGACCTTTATATTCGAGTTTGATTGGGGAACCTTTAATCTTGTGCAGTCAAAAGTAAGTCCTTTTCTACGACTCTTCCACTTCCCGAGTGAGAAGGAATGAAAAAGATCTTCTGCTTCTACTCTCTACCAATGAAGGTAATAGTATTCTCCACTGATATACCACTATCGGATACACTATATAGTGAACGAAGCAGTTTGTACTTTGGCTTGAAACCAAATTTGTCACATCTTGTAAAAACATTATAATAACTACCAGAACATTGGGATGTACCTGTGCTGGGCTAACTTGGAATTGTTTGAGAAGCTTAGAGAATAGTGGAGGTAAGGGGAAACAAAGGCCTGAACGAAGGTGTTTAAGGAAGATGATAGACCTCCCTCCTGGAAGGTTGTTAGGGGATTCGTTGACCATTAAAGGTTTGAAATCTACGTCTGGGGGTATCTTTTGGCCTAAAGGAATTGAAGATATGAACTTTGAGATAGCTCACTGTGCTCTCGAGTCTGAGAGCTCATCGATAGATATCTCTGTCTCCCCTCGAGAGATACTTCTTCTTCTTCCCCTCATTCCTCGACCGGTGTAGATTCTTCCTTTTCCTCTTCATATGTCGAGGGAAAAACCCAATTTAACCAGTAATGGGAGACCTTCTCTTTACGAATGGTTTACCCATACCCGGAGGCCAAACTCCAGTAAATCCTTGACGCGACATATCTGCAATGGGCGAGCCATCTAGATTATAATCGATCCGTCAAAGGATATCATCCCCTATATCAGAATCATAATGTGACCCCAAAGAATTATTAGCCTTCGAACTGGAGTTCATCCTCTCTGGTGAGTTAATTTCCTCCTCCCCTGACCTAACCTAACCGCCCCCTCTCAGTAAATTCCTCACCAGAAATGAACATTAATGGAAATAAGTAAAGGGAAGGAAAAAATTAAAAAAAAGAACCTTTGGATTTCAGAGAGAAATATGCTAAGGGGTGAAGAAGATGACTGGAAAAGCGATGAGAAGGACGTTGAAGATGACCTCTTCTGTGAAGCACCAACAAATAAAATGAATAGAAGTTTAAAATAAAAAGGGCAGTTAAGAAGCCTGAAACGGAATAAAAGATAATTATTATTTTGAAAAACTAAAAAAATTAGAAAGACACGAGAATCTTTTCATACCATTTCAAAGCGGACCGCCCTTCACGCGCCAATATACGTGGGTTTATAAGCATGAGCGCATCTTCATATTCTTCTAGAGTTTGAGAATGAGAAAACGGAATACCACCCCGGGGCTCTAAATGATGCTCGAATAATTTCACCTCAAATATTGTTAAATTAAGCTCTATAAACTACCACCTCGAAGGTTTTCAACCTTTCGTCTCAAAACTTCGCACTCTCGAGTGGATATCTAGTTTTCTGAGGTTTTTGATAATGACCAAGCCCAAACAATATAGTGGGATGGTATTGGCAGGCCCAATAAGATTATAACGGTTATGTTTAATACCGTATTTATTTGGTAATTAAAAATTATATTCAAGGTAAAATACTACTGATGTTGTACAATATAAATACCGGGTACCCATTAATTTTGAGATTCATTGAGTCTTTATATGGTGCTCATTCACTTTGATGACATAAGATTCAGAGGATTTACCCCTAGTAATCCCCATGATTGGTTTTCTTGCAGGTCACAATCAAAGAGTTTGAGCGTGTTGTTCATTCAGTTTGAAGACACAACATCGAATTAAGTGGCTGCTTGGTTGTTATTGCCATTATTTCTTTCTCTAGAAGGTGAATTATGTGCAGTTTATGCAGAGCCAATTAAGTGGATGAAAACTAAAAAGCATGAGAGCATCCACGGTGATAGTGTATTTAAAGAGCACTTCTTAAATACCATATCATGAATTTTGAAACAAAAAACTAGGTAAAAACCAACAATCAACAATGGTTCTCCTTAAATAAGCACTTCTTAGACACATCTTTTTAATTTTAAGTTATAATTAATTCAATATACAAAATCAAGTGTCAATTATTGACTGATTTACAATGAACATATAAAGAGGTACTAACACCTTAAGTAAGGAGCAACTCTTTATTAATGACTGATTTTTAAAACTTCACAATTGTTCTCCTTAAAAAAGAGTGCCGCTTATATAAAAAGAGTTGGGTTAAAAGAGGAGGTACCATTGTGGATGCTCTGGGTTGCTATGAATAGGGTGGTTAGAGATAATCACATAGAAATTGAATCAGTTTGATTTGATTTGACTTGACTTGACCTGACCATAGCCGATTCGGAAACTTGACAAGTCACTAATACAGTGAACACGATATACGTTTGTCAGTGATGATTGCTTGGGGATTTTGCCTGCATATACTTCTTTTTTTCTTAGTAAATTAATGGGCTCTACGAATTAACTTCAAGGTAGTATTAAACAGATCGGGTTATGGGCCTATGATGCCAGTCTTAACCCGGTATACAGTATATTGAATAAAATGCCCGCATCTCCTTCCTTGTACTGGCTAGTCAGTAGCCACTCATCTCTTCATCTTCCAGGCAAAGTTTGTAAATCTAAACCAAACAGACAAAAGCTGCCAAGTTCTTTAAATTTATAAGCTTCCAACTCACATGAATATCTATATGCTGGTTACAATTGGAGCAAAATGAATGATTTGAGGTAACCCTCTGGCTTATAAACTATCACTTTTTTCTGATTTCTTTATAGTGTTTCTTCTCATCGATTCATCTATTGCATGTGAGAATTGAGTATATGTTGAAAGGTTGTTTTCTCTCATTGATTTGCAGTAGGATTTATTAAAGAGTTTTACAACTAATTCCCAAACTATATCAATAGTAGACAAACCGTTCCTCATATCAGAGAGAGAATATTTACAAGAGATAAGTTCAAAGATTAAGTCAATAACTAATACCTTTTTGTAAGCTCACGGTCGGTGACGAACAAGCAACTTGGTTCATAAGTTTTTGAAACGAGAATATCCTACTTCCTTCGTAAAAATGTTTGCAATTTGATCCACAAATTTGACATGATGAACAGTTAATTTTCCAGCCAGAACTTGCTCACAAATAAAGTGATAGTAAATCTTCATGTGTTTCGACCTTTGGTGAAATACCAAATTCACGGTCAAATAGGGGGCACATATTTTATCACAAAGAATAATGGGCGGATCAGGTAAATGAGTAGTCAGTTCCATCAATATTGTTAAAGCCAAATAAGTTCGGTAGAGGCGAAGGCATTGGCCCGATACTCGACTTCAGTGCTGGAGCGAGCCTCCACCTTTTCCCTTCAAGAGTACCAAATGACCAAATTTCCTCCAAAGTTGACTAATCCATGTTTAGAGCTGCAATTATTAAGATCTGAAGCCCAACCAGCATCCGTGAAGCAGACAAGACGTGAATCTCAAGATGGACAAAAGAAAATACCAGCATCGAGAGACCTTTACAGATAAACAAAGATCTGCTTAACGGTAGCCCAATGAAGCTCGGATGGTTGGGGCATGAATTTAAAAACTCGATTGTTGGAGTAAGTAATTTCGGGTCGAGTAATGGTAACATAATGCAGTGGTCCAACAATGCTGCAATAAAGTTGTAAATACGCAAATACATCCCATCATGCAGTCAAATGTAAGCCAGGAATAGCATGTGAGGCAATAGGTTTAGCCCCAACCATTTTTATTCGATCAAACAGTTCTAGGACATATTTCCTTTGAGAAAGAATAAGTCCAGACAAGTTGCAAAGAACCCCAATTCCAAGGAAAAATTTGAGAGCACCTAAGTCCTTCAAGGAGAAGAACGAGTTGAGATATTTGAAAAATTCATTAATGAATGAATAATCCGAGCCTCTAATGATGAGATCATCCACATAAACCAACACATAAAAAACTTTTGATCCATGTTTCTGAGTAAATAGCAAAGTGTCAGAAATACACTGCTTGAAACCATGATGATGAAGGGCCTAATTATATTTCTAAAACCATACCCTCGAAGTCTATTTAAGACCATAAAGAGCCTTCTTAAGTTTGCAAACATAAGATGGCCGATCAGGGGCACTAAAGCCAGGTGGCTGCTCCATGTAGACTGTTTCTGCCAAATCACCATTAGGGAAAGCATTTTTTTTATATCCACTTGAAAAAGAGACCAATGACGAGTGATAGAAATACTCAAAACCATACGAATCGTAGTAGTCTTATGGATCAGACTGAATGTGTCAAATTAATCAACATCCTCCTCCTGATTAAAGCCTTTTCCCACAAGTCGCGCCTTGCAGCGCTCAATGGATCCATCACATTTTTCTGAATCATAAAAACCCACTTACAACAAACAATATCAAAAACATGTGGTCTGGGAACTAGATCCCATGTCCCATTAACAATTAAGGCATCAAACTCTAATTCCATAGCATGTTGCCAATTTAGGTTCTTTTTCGATTGTAAGAAGGTTTTTGGTTTAAAATCAAAAGGATTAGAAGATATGGGAAATTTAATAGAAGTATATATCTAAGGGTTAAGATAACGAGTAGAAGCTCGAGTGATGAAACCATGTTCAGAGTTGTTGGTTGGCCAAAAAATGGGAAAGTGTATTGATAAGGCATGGCCGACAAAGGACTAGGTGGTGAGGATGATTCATCCACCATTGGATGTTGCGGTGAGGGATCAAGAGAGGACGAGGATGGATTTGGAATCAATGGTGGATGAACTGAGGATGACAGAGATACGTTTGTATTAGGCCCTGTCACTGAAGCCTCATGAAGTGTGTGAAGTGAGAGTTCAGAGAGTGGAGGTGATGGCGCACCTGACAGAGAGCTATGGTTAGGAAAGGGAAACTAAGACTCATCACAAACCACATGTCAAGGAATATAGGTTCAAGACGATGGAACATGGAAGCACATATAACCTTTGTGTTAAGAAATGTACCCTTAAAATATGCATGCAATTCCAAATTGTTGCTGTTACAAGGACGAAGATAAGGGTAGCACAAATGTCCAAAGGATTTAAGGTATTCATAATTAGGTTGTCTCTGATAAAGACATGAGCTAGAAGAGTAAGACCTTTTTCAACAACAATGTGATTACGCCTTTCAGAAGCACCATTTTGTTCAGGGGTATCAGGGCACAAAACTCGATGCAAGATGCCAGGAGATTGTCTAAAGGAAGAAACATTGCGATATTCGCCTCTCTAGTAAGATTGAAAAGCTTATAGTTTTGTGAAAAGTTTCATTTCAACCATGGGTAAATAAAGTGAATGATGAGAAAACATGGGATTTATTAATCAGAAAAAAATCCAATTTTTTTTTAGTTTAGTCGTCGATGAGGAGAAGAAAATAGTGATTAGTGATTACCATTTAGAGAAGGAACCAGAGCAGGACCCCAAACATCAGAATATATTAAATCAAAGGGATGCTTCAAAGGAACATGAAAGGAAAGTAAATAATGTCTTTACCAAATTGATAAGCACCACATATATGTAACAATTTATTTGCAGAAATAGGAAAACTAAAAGTAGCTAGCTAATGGCACATAATAGTTTCATTAGGATGAGCAAAACGATGATGCCAGCACACCATCGAGGCCTGTTCACCCACAAAGACTCTAGGACTTGAAGAAAGGAGACTGGAAGGTAGCCGGTACAAGCAATTTTCAACGAATACCTTGAGTATTATCTTTCCCTAACAACTCTTAACATAGCAATAGGTAGGATGAAATTCAAGCATAACATTATTATCCTTGCATAATTGAGATACGCTTATAAGGTTTTTGGAAATTTTGGGCACAACGAGAATATTTTTAAGGGCTAGTGAATTAGAAACATGATTTGTATTTAAATTAGAATAACCTAAATGGGCAATAGGGAGAGATTGACAATTCCCTATGACCAAACTGTCAGCTCCGGTGTATTCAGAGCACAAGTTCAGATTCTCCAAATTGGCAGAGACATGATTTGTGGCACCGAAATCCACCACCCACGGATTAGAGAGGGTCTAAGGACAGGGGTCAGTGTAGGCTCTACATAACTGCTTTACCGATGGTTGGAACTGCCAGTGTCCATCCGCAGATCGTCGGTTGGTGGCTAGAAGAGCATTAAGGTGAATGCGTTTGTGGATGTTTCGTGCTTCATGGTGTTGTTTGCCACATATTAGGGAGATGATTCTAGGACGATTAGTGCCTAGGAGGGAAGGATTTTTTCCAGGTAAGAAGCGACTACAATTGAACAAGACGAGGCCAGGAAGGGCAACAGGGAATCAGAGCAGCAATCCTGCAGTCGTTGTTCCTCTTGAAGAAGTAGACTTAGAATTTCATTTGAGGTGACGGGTTCCATATGCATACTGAGGGCTGTTTTGAAAGCCCCATTTTCTACCCCTGAAAAGTGTAGCAAAATTCAAGTCTGGATGAAGAACTGAAGTGGGCCAATCCCTATTGCTTTAAATTTGAGCGCCAAACAGTTTAAATTAGAGGAAGGGTGTCTTTTGTGTAGTTTCTTTAGCTTGTTACAAGTATGGGACACGTGTTAGATGAGTATTGGTTTTCTTTTTTCCAGCTTAAATATAAGCTTTGTACTGTGCTGTGAGCTGTAGTTTTTGTTTTCATCTGAATACTCAACAAACGTTTCCTCCATTTTTCTTCTTTCAAATTTGGTTTCAAACATGGTTTTATGGTATCATAGCTACTGGGTAAAATCAAGTGATGACTTATTTGTTATCTTCATATAATTTTAAGTACTTTGAGCTCCATTAATCATGTCATCTGACACAGAATCAGTGAACTCAGCTCATCATCTTGGGAGAATAGGTTCCTATCGAGGCAGATCTAAGGTGGATGATCTTTTTGATTTTCAGAGCTCGGACAATTCAAGTCTGGTGTTAGTAGCGGAGCCCTTAAATAAATTCAACTACATAAGATGGAGCAGAACAATGGTGAATGCATTCAGATCAAAGAGGAAGCTAAAATTCAAGACAGGAGAGATACAAGCTCCAGAAGCTGATGATCCACTATATGATAGGTGGGATAATATGAATTTTACTTTGATTTCATTGATACTAAATTCAATTTCAAAGAATATTGCAAGAGTTTCATGTTTTGTGAATATTCTTATACTCCGTGGAATGAATTGAAAGAGAGATTTGGGGAGAGCAAAGGACCTTTGATTCATAAGATTAAGAAAAACATATGTGAATTGAAACAAGGAAATGAATATGTGGTTGTTTACTTTACTGAGTTGAAAAGCTTATGAGATGAGTATGCATGTTTAAGTCCTAAGAAGAGATGCAATGTTGATTGTGTTAACTATGAAAGTTTACCTGCTGAAGAGAAAGATGATAAACTGCTTCAATTTCTTATAGGATTAAATGAGGAATACAGTTCAATTATTCATTAGATTCTGTTGATAGATCTATTTCCTAGTGTTGGTAAAGCTTGTTCTATGATCAATGTAATTGAGAGACAGAAAGCTATCCATCATGGTTATCAAGAAATGCAGCATAACTCTTCTATGGATGTGAGGGTCTACAGAGACAGTAAAATAACTATTCAGGTGAAGGAAAATGCAACTGATCAGTATGGGGACTCAGATGCAATGACAAGGAAGAATGTTAGGAGATATGATCTGAGATGTGATCATTGTGGAAATCTTGGACACACAATGGATAATTGTTTTAAGATTAAAGGTTATCCAGAATGGTGGGAAGGCAGCAGAGAAACATCAGTGAAACCTGCAGTTAAACCACAGTTTGCTCCTCAGATGTATCAAAGGACTAATCATTATGCACAGAACTACAATAGATATGCTACTCAAGTTGTGATGGAATAGGAAGAAACACCATTAGATGATCAAGATTCTAAGCTTCAGGATCTAGTAGCAAAACCTGTGGAGGCACAACTTCAAAAGAATCAGAAAGGAAAAGAGCAAATGAAGGATCAATATGCAAATGCCAACTATGCTCACTATCATGATTTTGCAGGTAGCCTGACCGCTAACTTCTCTCTTAATGTTTTTTCTTTAACTGATGATAGTTGGATCATTGACAGTGGAGCATCAAGTCATACGTGCAAGAATATGTCAGTTTTCTCTTCTTTAATTCCTTTTCATAATCTTGTTCCAGTCTATATTCCAGATCATACAACAAATTTAGTCAAAGCAATAGGTTCAGTCAATCTAAGTCCTTCAATCATCTTGTCAGATTTCCTACATATACTAGATTTCAAGTATAATCTTCTTTCAGTAAGCAAATTGACAAAGTCCATGTTAGTCATGTTTAAATTCTCTTCCGGTCTATGTTTGCTGCAAAACCTCAAAACTAACAAAGTCCTTGCAGCAATCAAAGAAATTAATGGTCTGTTCATTATTGATAATCAATCATTCTAAGTCTGAGGTCATCAACAAGAGAATTCATTCAGTTTTGACACACAATTTCAAATACATCTGTAATAGATGCAGCAATAAATTATTTTTCTTTGCATTCTAGTTCATGGAATTGTAAGTTGGGACACCCTTCCTATGATGTAATGAAACATATCAGTGTAATAAGCTATTCTTCAATTGATAATAACATTTGTTCAGTTGGTCCTATGGAAAAACAACACAGATTACCTTTTCCATCTAGTGTCAATTTCACTCAAATATCTTTTTCTTTAATTCATATTGACCTTTGGGGGCCATATAAGGTCAATTCCATCAGTGGTTGTACATACTTTTCTCACTATAGTGGATGACTTTACAAGATGCACTTGGACTTATTTGATAAGAGTAAAAATCAAGTATCTTCTATTCTTAAAAACTTTCTTCTCATGGTCAATACTCAATTTGAGAATCAGTCAAATCTATTAGATCAGACAATGGTACTGAGTTTTTTAATGCTGAATGTGAAAAACTATTTTTAGATCATGGAATTCTTTATCAAAAATCTTGTCCCTACACTCCACAACAAAATGGAGTTGTAGAAAGAAAATATCAGCATCTTCTTCAAGTAGCTAGAGCCATAACGTTTCAATCCATTCTTCCTAAAAAATTTAGGGGAGATGCAATTTTGACTACTACATATCTAATAAATAGATTACCTACTCTTGTTCTTTCCTGGAAAACACCATATGAGTTATTTTTCAATGAGTTACCAGATCTGCACACACTTAGGAATTTTGGCTGTCTGGTATATGCCACAAATACTTCACCACACAAGGATAAGTTCTCTGAGAGAGGATATCCTTGTGTGTTGATTGGTTATCCCACAGGCCAAAATTGATATAAAATCTTTGATCTACAAAATCATAGAGTGATAATATCTAGGTATGTGATCTTCCATGAGTCTATCTTCTCATATACCTCAGTCACTGATTTCTCCTTTCCACTTTCATTCTTAGATACAATCTCATCCTCTGAACCTCATTCAACTCCTGAGCCTCCATCTTATCCCACACTTTCTCCACCTTCTGATTTAGCTATTAGACACACTACTAGAGTCATTAGACCTCCAGTCTGGACTAAAGACTTTGTGTCTTCTTCCTTTCAGCCTCAGTCATATATTCCTATGCATATTCCTAATGTTTCACAGGTTTCTGAACCAACCAGCTGTCATCAAGTAAGGAAATCACATGAATAGGTTCATGCTATGAATGATGAGTTGGTAGCATTGGAACAGAATCATACTTGGGACTTGTTGAAATTACCACCTGGCAAGAAAGCTATAGGCTCAAAATGGGTATATAGGGTTAAATATAATGCTGATGGAAGTCTTTCGAAGTATAAGGATATACTGGTTGCAAAGGGCTTCAATCAAATAGAAGGGATTGATTTCTTTTAGGTCTTCTCTCCTGTGCCAAAGGCCGTGACCATTAAATTTTTACTTGTTATTGCTTCAAACTAAAAATGGCACATTCATCAACTTGATATAAATAATATATTTCTTCATGGACATCTTGATGAAGAGGTGTATATGAAGTTGCCTGATGGTTATTTAGTTTCAGATTCACAGATGGTTTGCAGTATTAAAAAGAGCATATATGGTTTAAAGCAGGCATTCAAACAGTGGAATAAGGAGTTCACACAGCATCTTTTGAGTCTAAACTTTGATCAAACTCCTCATGATCATTGTTTATTTGTGAAATTCACTTCTACTTATACACTTGCTTTGGTGGTGTATGTGGATGATGTGCTTATCTTAGATAATTCTCTTGATGTCAGCTCTATCAAAAGATCTTTGGATCCGAAATTCACTATTTAAGACCTAGGGGTTGCTCACTATTTTCTAGGTTCAGAGCTACAAAGGTCAGAAATTAGACAGCATCTGCATCAAAATAAGTCCATCGGGGATATCATCTTTGATTGTGGCTTAACTTCCAACAAACCTGTTGCTACTTCCCTTCCTAGTACTTGGATTATTCATGATGAGAATTCACCATTCTTTTCTGATCCTAGTATTTTTAGAAGGCTTATTGGTAGAATCCTCTACTTGAACTACACTAGGTCTGATGTCACCCTTGCAGTTCATCAGCTCGGTCAATTTGTGCAAGCTCCTACTCAAGTGTGTTCATTGGTTATCCCACAGGCCAAAAGGGATATAAACTCTTTGATCTACAAAATCATAGAGTGATAATATCCGGGGATGTGATCTTCCATGAGTCTATCTTCCCATATTTCACAGTCACTAATTTCTCCTTTCCACTTCCATTCTTAGATACAATCTCATCCTCTGAACCTCATTCAACTCCTGAGCCTCCATCTTATCCCACACCTTCTCCACTTTCTGATTCAGCTATTAGACACAATACTGGAGTCATTAGACCTCCAGTATGGACTAAAGACTTTGTGTCTTCTTCCTTTCAGCCTCAGTCATATATTGTTGTGCATATTTCTAATGTTTCACAGGTGTCTGAACCAACCAGCTATCATCAAGCAAGGCAATCACATGAATGGGTTCAGGCTATGAATAATTAGTTGGCAGCATTGGAACAAAATCATACTTGGGACTTTGTGAAATTACCACCTAGCAAGAAAGCTATAGGCTCAAAATGGGTATATAGGCTTAAATATAATGCTGATGGAAGTCTTTCTAAGTACAAGGCCAGACATGTTGCAAAGGGCTTCAATCAAATAGAAGGGATTGATTTCTTTGAGGTATTCTCTCCTTTGGCAAAGGTTGTGACCATTAGATTGTTACTTGCTGTTTCTTTAGCCTCAAATTGGCACATTCATCAACTGGATATAAATAATGCATTTCTTCATAGGCATCTTGATGAAGAGGTGTATATGAAGTTGTCTGATGGTTATTCAGTTTCAGATTCACAGATGGTTTGCAGGCTTACAAAGAGCCTATATGGTTTAAAGCAGGTATCCAGACAGTGGAATAAGGAGTTTACACAGCATCTTTTGAGTCTAAACTTTGATCAATCTCCTCATGATCATTGTTTATTTTTGAAATTCACTTCTACTCATACACTTGCTTTGGTGGTGTATGTGGATGATGTGCTTATCCTAGGTAAGTCTCTTGATGCTATCAGCTCTGTCAAAAGGTCTTTGGATCAGAAATTTACTATTAAAGACCTAGGGGTTGCTCACTAATTTCTAGGTTTGGAGCTACAAATGTCAGAAACTGGATTGCATCTGCATCAAAATAAGTACATCAGGGATATCATCTCTAATTGTGGCTTAACTTCCAGCAAACCTGTTGCAACTCCCCTTCCTATTACTTGGATTATTCATGATGAGAATTCACCATTCTCATATGATCCTAGTATTTTTAGAAGGCTTATTGGCAGACTCCTCTACTTGAACTACACTAGGCCTGATGTCACCTTTGCAGTTCATTAGCTCAGTCAAT
Source organism: Rubia tinctorum (assembly GCA_032355605.1). Classification (NCBI taxonomy): domain Eukaryota; kingdom Viridiplantae; phylum Streptophyta; class Magnoliopsida; order Gentianales; family Rubiaceae; genus Rubia; species Rubia tinctorum. The sequence continues at coordinate 4,196 of JAULKM010121149.1, read as the reverse complement.
TTGTGCAAGCTCCTACTCAAAATCATCTCAGTGGAGCTCTTCACATTGTGAGCTTCAGCATTATCCAGAACATAGATATAAGCTTTGTTCCATGTTGTGAGCTGTAGTTTTTGTTATTATCTGAATATAGAACAAAATTTTCTCCGTTTTTCTTCTTTTGGATCTAGTTTTAAACCAGGTTTTAGCCCCTAAACCAAAGAGAACATAGGAAACAAAATCTTCATCAGAAATATCAGTCAAACTCTCTGCCAAGGAATAAAAAAATTCACGTTTTTTCTCGACATATTCGAGAATGGACAAAGATCCTTTAGAAAGCACTTGGATCTTTTGTTTTAGGTGCGTTTGATGAGCTCAAGTTTGAGGGTTAAACATCTATTCAATCATGAGCCAGAATTCGGATGTCGTGACAGCCCGGGCAACGTGGCCAAGCATTGACGCCGCTAGAGTTTAACGTAGCCCGAGTAAGACCAATCTGTCCGTGCGTTTCCTTTTAGCATATTTTAGATTTGGTTCACGGGTGATCGAACCTTCCTTGGGCGGCAGTATCAATGAAGAAGCAGTCCCAGAGACAAGGAGTCGAGCTCATAAGCTTTAGAAAGTAGTTCGTATGATCAAGACGAACAGCGAGGGCTGGAAATTGGAGATTGGCCGAAGCGCCTCCTAATGCCTTGGAGAGGATTTGTGTAGCGGAAATAGTTCTGTTTTCATAAGCCCTAGTCAGGGATAAGAAGGTTACAGGTTTGCAAAAAATTGGACTTGTGAGATTGTAGGTTTGTTGCAGGTTTGGTAAGGTAAATAATCGTGTGGGAAATATATAGGTGGCATAAAGGTGAAGGTTGGCAGCAGTAAATAATTGGAAAATTATAAAGGAATAATTGGATAAGTATGAATGGAAAGATGTAGCAGGCGGTAAGGAGAATTATAAAATTGTTAGATCAAAAGCTCTGATACCATTTGAGAATTGAGTATGTGGAAAGGTTGTTTTTCTCTCATTGATTTGTAGTAGGATTTACACAAGAGTTGTACACGTAATTCCTAAACTATCTCAACAATATTCAACGTTATTCTTGAATATTTACAAGAGAAAAGTTCAAAAACTAAGTCAATGACTAATATTGCATTTTGAATTTATACATTATGATTTATGAGTGATGAGGAAAATACCTTCAATTTTCTGTAAGATGCTCGAGTTTAACTAATCAGATACAGTTTACTCAGAAGCCATTTCTGTAGGTATTTAGAAATGCAGCCACTAACTCATTATTTACATCATTCGTGTCTTGTTTTTTTAGGATACATTGTACTCCCTCCGTCCCAGTTCAACCTGCACACTTTTTGGTCAACTTTCTCATACCATATTTGACCAACGATAACTTTATTTATGTATAAGGATGTATTAAAATTTGATGTTTAGAAAATACATCATGCAGGCAGTGGCGGAACCAGAGTAAACTTTGAGGAGGGGCAGTCACTGTTCAACGGGGCAGCACCACCGGAGCTGGGGGCGGCCGCACCGGCTCGCCCCCCCTAGTTCCGCCACTGCATGCAGGGAATCCAATGATATATCACATAATGATATTTGTATCCATTTAATGGTTAAAATTTATGGTCAAATATGTCCTGATAAAGTTGACCAAAAAGTGTGCAGTTTGAACTGGAACAGAGGGAGTAGTTGTATTGGAACAATTGAAGATGGAGAATTGCTCTTGAAGGATTTCCATTTTTTGAACGGTATAGTTCGGTGTCTCTATTTCTTCAATTACCAGCATCTTTATATGACAATTTAGTTACTGTGAACCGCAGTGACATCAGTTCGCATTGGATTGTTGTAGATGTTTATTTCAGTATGCTGTGTTGCATTTTAAACTAGGCACTTAGAGTTAACATGAACATTTTTTGCCTCACCGGTGACCATGAAAGCTCCTGATTAGTGCATTCTTCATAATATCTCCCCCACTTTTTTCTTTTTGCCTTTTGTCACACTCAAGAAAATATATCTGGATTAGGTCCTTTTTATGGCTTAAGAGTCTATGATATGTTGATTTTGACTCAATGCCAATCTCTTTGTTTAAATAGGCTCAACTATTTTTGCAAATTGATTCTTAGTCAGCTTACGTTAGATACCATAAGAACATTGACACTGTTTCTTTAGTAAATGATAAATATAGGATTAAAATAAAACATGAACTCATGTTAAAGTTATACACAAAAGGTGATATTTGTTTAAGAACATATGAAGAGACACAATGGTTTGCTTAATGGATGTGACCGTTGGTTTTTTTATTCTATATAAACATTACTTGGTCCCTAAAGAAACACATTCCAATTTACAAGAAGTCTCAATCAATCTTGAATTCATAAATAGTGTATTCTACATAACACTAATCATCTGTTGCAAAATGCAACGATCAACAAATTCGAGTACGTCATCTTATATTATTTATGCATGAGTAGTAGAAAATTGAATCATTTAACTATTTTTTATGCCAAAAGCTTATAAATCCATTCTTTGTCTAGATACCAAGTCAAATATATGTTTTCCTTAATGTTTCTTTACAATGACGTATGCATGTATTTGTGACTAGTGGCGGAACCAGAACAGTATTCTGGAGGGCTGATTTACAATGGCAAAAAAAATTGACGCTAAACTATATTGGTAATTTTTTTCGGGCGCTGAATTACACTGAATTTTTTTTCTCCAAGCAAGTGAAACGACGTTGTTCCACTAAGGGCAAAACGACGTCGTTTTGATCAGTAAGGCAGAAAAAAACTGAAGAAAGAGAAGTGCAAAATATTATGTATGGTTTTCATTGGGCTGGGCCGATTGGGTTTCAGCCCAAATGCCTTTTTTTTTGCCTCCAGGCAAGTGAAACAACATCGTTCCACTAAGGGTAAAACGACGTCGTTTTGATCAGTAAGGCAGAAAACTAAAGAAAGAGAAGTGCAGAACATTATGTAGGGTTTTCATTGGGCTGGGCCGATTGGGTTTCATCCCAAATGCCCTTTCTTTTTTTTTTGTTTCCAGGCAAGTGAAACGACGTCGTTTTGAACAGTAAGGCAAAAAAAACAGTAATTAAAGCTTGTCGTCTTCTTCAGCTTCACCACCGGCCGACGTCTGCAATTATCGAAGGGGGCGGAAAAAATTGATTCTGGTGGCGTTTGGACCTAAATTCCAAGCCATCGGATCTTAGGTGAGGTGTCAGCACCCCCTCACCCCCGGTTCCGCCCCTGTCTGTGACCATATTATCTCAGCATCTGATTCTCGTAAATTCCTACGCATGCTTCACACGTATCGACCGGACCAAATTATGATTACTCTTCTTATTCTCGCGCCTTTGCGTTATTTACCCCCTCGATTCTTTCTGATGTTATCTACCTAAACTTTCACGTAACTTGCCCTCAAACATTTATTTTATTTTTATAAATACAGCCTCTCTTTTGATTTTATGTTGCAGGAATTATTCTGAAAGACTAGTCTAGAAGCCAGCAACGAACATGAACGGGCAACTTCCAACCAAAAACTGCTACGAAGAACAGAGAAAAAAAGACAATTCAATTGGAATTTTGAGAGGTATGGCATCCAGCCTTGGCCAAAACAAATTTCATGATCACGTGGAAGATGTGAATAATTTAGTCGGCTTTGATAACTTATTTGGTGATTTCAGTTTCAATATTTTTTTCCAAATGCTCTTTCTGAGACGAGTTTTGGACGCTCATAAGTCATAACCACTGCTTTAATCCCTGCTCTTTTGCAACTTATATCTGGTCTCAACTTGGAATGATATAATAAATTCCTTTCTGCAGTCATGTTATGCTCACAGGTTATCATTTAACTGGTCCTCTGCTTCTCACACCCATTTCATCCTCCCGAACTTGATATGCTTGGAATTAAATACTATGAAATTCAAAATTTCTTTTTATTGAAACACAAAATCATATATTGCTTCTATGAAAAATAGAAATTATTTGCTATTCTAAAAGCTAAGGGCAGATATAGGATATGGATGGTGGAGAATTTACAGGGTAATAATTGTGTGTTTGTATTTATGTTCTGGGGTACATTATATACTTGTACAAAAGACCTATACCAGATTAGAAAAGAAATTCTAATCTAATTACAATTACAATTACAAGTAATATTACTATTCCTTAATACTCCTCCTCAAGTTGGAGCATGGGGATCAGAAATGCCCAAC
>JAULKM010121148.1:0-38018 GCA_032355605.1 Rubia tinctorum | reverse complement strand
GACTTCTCTTTGGTCTTCATGTAATTGTCTCCTCTTCCTTTCTTTGGGTCTTCAAAAAGTCTTCAGTGTCTTCAAAATGGAGTCTTCAAGGTCTTCAAATATTCAACAGTTACCTCATCTCACGGAATCCTTATTACAAGTGACAAAAACAATAAAGTCGCTCTTATCTCTATTAATAGGATTTCAAGGTAAAATAGAGTATCCAAAGCACAAAAGTCTACCAAAATGAGTACAAAAGACCCCCAAAATAACTATATAAAACGGACACACCAACGTCGCGTGTATCATAGGAAACTATGGGAAGAAACACATTAACACAGAAAAAATGAAGCTTTAACAACATAAAATTAAACAAACACCCTTTGGAGACCTACCAAAACATAGTACCTAAGTTTATAGTCAAGGAAAGTTCACAGTCTCAAAAATCTGAGTAAAAACTAGAAAACCAAAAAAACAGAACACATTCACACACCACAGATCGAACAATGTAAAGTAGCAATCACAAAAATTAGGTGTTAGAAGATTATAAAAACCATACCTTTTTCTAAGATATAAGAGAAGGGAGGAGAGGGAACAGTTGGAATTTGTGGGAAACTTGTGAAGAGAAGCTTGAACTGATTGATAGGGTCCCCATATCTATACCTGTTTCAAAACGACTATGTTTTGGACCCTTGTAAAGTCTGTCTCACATAGTACAACGCCGCACTAATATCGGTTAAGTCGATAAGGTGTCGACCCCTGATCGACGTCGCAAGTTTATATGGGCCTAACAATTTCAGCCCACCAGCCAGCCGGTCAATAGCTCAATTTAAAAAAAATTATTTGCTAGTTATAGAATAGTTGAAACAAATTATTCATTACACACAAGTATTTTTTAGTTTTTTGAATGATTGTAATATTAAAACTTTGTTCATATGTTAGGTTAAATACTAAGAATTCAATAAAATTAAAATACCATTAAACAAATAGATTATAAATTAGAGATTTCAGATATAAAATGTGTAAAAATAAATATTCTTTCAAATACAAATGAATTTGTTTCAAATACATGATCATATCAAGTCTAAGCTAAACATCTAATATCTGCGGGAAAGAACGATAACATTAAAAACTATGGGCCCAACACATTTCAAATACAAGGTTAGCAACATTTGAACGATATATAACCGACGTCAGCTAGACTTAAAGTGGGTCTCGCCATTTCAGCCCACTAGCATAGCAACTGGTCCCGCATTTGACCAAAACTAATATAATTGACTTTAATAATGGTTATAGAACATTAGATACTACTAATTGAAATTTATAAATGTCCATGAACTTTATCAACGTCCAGTTCGATCAGAATCAATTTTAACACAATCGGTGAACTTTTCAATTTTTACACTTAGGTCCCTCCAAGATGGTGGGGGGGACTAAATGCAAAAGTGAAGATACTCAATAATCTAAATCACATTGTCACAATCATGTTGTTCCTATTTAGGCATCAAGGAACCTGGACATTCTTCCCTCATTTTTATTAGTATTCCATTAATACCCTTAGAATGAGCGTTATTAATTAGAACAATAAATTCCACCACATAGAATTAGACAAAATTACACATTCTTGTTTTTTAAGAATTAGAAAGATAATGAAATTCCATCCATCAATATTTTTTAAAGTGGTAGTACATGGTCTATTGTAAATTGTATATGATTACTTATAAGTATGCAAGGGTTAATCAAAAGATGTTGTGGAAATCTCCGTGAGATCATGCTAGTTTCTTTATCACTTTTAGGAATCATAAGTTTGACTGGGGATGGCAAAGGTCCCATCTGGGACAGTTGGAATCAATTTTGGGAGTGCCGATGTACTTTTCAAATTTTGCACTTAGCTCCCTCCAACTAAGTGGGAGAAGTCGAAATGCGAAATTGGAGATACCCTTATCTAATTCACCAAGTCACGAGCCTGATGTTCCAATTTTTCCATGCATGGTTCAATGGAACGGGACCAAAATCTTCTTAGACAATGTATGACAAAACTTTGTGAAAATTACACTATGACCAAAACTTCCTTACATGTTCACTACACTTCAGAACTCTGCACCCGAATGTTTGGTAGGACAAATATTTTTATGGATATTATGCGTACTTTCTAAGAGAGGAATGAACCGGGGTAATCGTTCATCATTTTTGTTTGTATTTCATTAATACCCTTACCATAAGCATTATGAGAACAATAATTTCCACCACATAGAATCACATGAAATTTCATATTCTTGGTTTTCATGAAATAAAAAGGTAATAAAATTCTGCCCATCAAATTTTAAAAATGGCTAGTACATGGTTAGAGTAAATTGTAGATGATTACTTATAAGTATACAAGGGTCATTCGGGAAGAACTTGCGGAAGTCTATGTGGGAAAAAGAACAGTTTATCTATCACCCTCGGTTAGTACAAGTTCGATTGTTAGTGAAAAAAGTTTCTTTTCGGGACAATCTTAATCAAGTTTGGCACAACAAGTAAACATTTTAATTTTTGTACTTAGGTCCTTCCAAGAAAGTGCGAGAAGTCGAAATGCAAAATTGGAGATGACATTTTTTTTATTCACATTTACAGGACAATGTTGTTCCTATTTGGCATAAACTTGTCCTCAGAAGGGGCTGCAATCTTAACAGAGAGTATTTTACGAAACTTTTCAAAAATTAGACTTTGGCCCATATGAAAGACGTAGCATAAAATGAACCACTAAAAGTTACCCTACCGACATCGGTCGACCTGAAATTTCCAGTGGGGACCAAAATTTTGAGCAAAACTTTTGAACCAAAAATTTCCCCAACCCCATTTCATGTCAATAATATTCAACACCAACACCCATTTCCCATCTCCAACACACTTCCTTCTAACCCAACTCCACACCATCCTTTCCATTCACACCCTTATAACCACTTAAGAGCCCAATATAATTTCTTCTCTCAAACATCAACAAGTATCCTAGGATGGAGCATCTTTGGGTTCAAATTAATTGATCTTCACCTAAAAGCATTTGTTAACTAATGCATTTGAAAATTTTGTTATTATGTTTTGTTTGGTTGATTGCTAGTTTTAGTTATGTTTACATTACAAAGGTCTTAGATGACCATTGTTGGTTTTCTTATCTAAATCCCTAGTTTTGTGGACTTAATTAGATCTGATGGACACTATGTCCTCACGAGCACCTAGATTCTGTTTGTGAGCTTATTAGTAGGTTGCTCATGAACACTCCAGATTAGTTTGTAGAAGACTATCTACAAGGGTGGTATTAGATAGTAGAAATCCATATGCAAGGGTGGTAGAAGACTAAAGGCCACAAATCAACACTTGGTAGAAGATAGAAGGGTCAAAGAAGGAAGAAAAAAAGTGGAGGAATTGAGATCTGAGAGTTGTACAGAATTTTGGGAACAATCTAAGAAAATCAGCATTTGAGAGTAGCACCGTCAGATTCATCTTCTTGAACACTATAAAATAGACTACAAGAACTCTCAAATCAGATCAGCGGTTCATCCGTAGTGGTGCAAACAAGTTGAAGAAAAGCCTAAGATTATGAGGAAGACCTAGCCAGCGGGCAATGTCGAACGACACAGCCGTGCGCTCAAAATGGCCGAGACAAAGCCCCAGCCGGCTACCGGTGCTTAATCACATGAGCCATGGCAAACTAAGCTAAACGAGGCACTATAGCAGCATGACCCATGCCAGATCACCTCAGCACGAGACACTATAGCAGCACGGGCCGTGTGCTTTTGCTCGGCCCGTACATCAAAATATTGAAGATACAGACATCTAGATCACACCCTGCAACATCATTTAGCCCATAAATTGACTATCAATCGGAGGCCCTTAAGGATATACATGGCCTGCACTATTCAGAAGAGGAAATCACGCAACCGGCTGGTGGCCCATGAAGATCTATACGGCCCGTGTTGTCCAAACGCTCAAAGAGATTATTGCAGCTGGCAGCTCATGCTGAATTACAAGGGCTATGCCAAGCCGAACCAACATGGGCTGTGTGCTTTTACACGGCCCGTGCCTATGTGACACTGGTGGGGCACGATCGGTGTTGATTTGGCACTAGTGGGGAACTTAGGGTTTCACTAGTGAGAGCATTAGGGTTCTTCCAAACTTTGACCTCTAGAGGCCCATTTATATTCTCCTATATAAAGAGCTTTTAGTCTCCTAGGGTTGAAAAGGTAGGCATAATGTAGATTTTATTTTATAAGTAGGTAGGAAGGAAGAGGAGCGTTCTCTCTCTCTAGAGTTCTTCTTCTTTTTTCCTTTTCTTTCCCTTAGTTTCCTATATCCATGCATTTAACTCAATATTTTACATGGATCTATTTGTAGTAGAGTAGTTTATTTTCTTGGGGATATATATTTGTATTCATAACTAGATGTTGACTGATTGAGATTCTTAGATTCTCCTATCTTTATGTTTTTTGCATATTTATTCTTGATTTATGTTTTCTATTATTTTGGGATTTATGCTATGCCATGTTTAATGATGCATTCATCATCTATGTGTAGCATAATATTGTGGTAGGCTTCATTGCTATCTCGGGAGTGTTAGATTATGGCTATTGTAGTTTCGAGAGTATAGGGGATATGAGTGCATTCATGTTACCTCGAGAGTACCATTCCGATTGGTTAGACTATAATTGTAATTGGCTAGTCGTGTGAGGAATCAAAATTTTGGGGCTCTTGACTAATTCCTGACGAGGGGAAACCCTTGACTTACCCTGATAAATGAGCGTGATAGTTCCTAGAGATTAGGGTTGTTGTGTAGCGACTAAGATCGTGACAACTCTAGAGTCATCACAATATGCCAACTCATTTGCCTCTCTAGGCCTAGAGATTAGTATCCATAGTGGAGTGTGTGAGACATATTATCACCACTTTCATATCTAACGGCTGGTACCTATGCAAGGCAATGTTCTTTTAAGCGAGACGCGTTAGCATAGGGAGTGAGATGATGGGGATGAAGTGTAGTTAACTTTTAGATTCTTAGCATCTCTATGGATGACCCCGGTCTTGCCACTATCTACCCTCTAGGTAGCTTAGTAATAGGAATGGGAGCAAAAATAAAAATTTCTTATCTTTGATCTTATAAGTCCTCTCCTCGGGTTAGTAGTTGATCTCTTGTGATTCATTTTACGCCCCGGGGGGAGGTGGGTCATTATATGTGGTAGTTTTTCATCCATTCCATGTTCATTTAGCAATTTTATTGACATGCCTTCTATATGTATTTTTCATCATGGATCAATTGTTGAATATTTTCATGAAGTATGATGGTTATATTACATGTTATATAGTGTATATTGTTTGTATTTCCTAGATAATTCCATGTTTATAAGGAGTGCGAAAAAAGACATAGATTAGGGCTGATTGTGGACTATAATCAAATCTTCATATGATCACAGGTTGAATGTGCGATGTTGGTCGCAGTTCTTTGTCCCACACAATATGGGACCGAATGTTGACTGACGTCGCATTGGCTAGGAACATCTATGAATATCCGATGTCGCTCATTTATCGGACACTGTGATTTTGGTCTATCCATCATGCGACGTCACTTTAAGACATATCAGGTACTTTTTCCATGTTGAGATTAATGTTGTCTGCACTTGATTATATTATGTGTACATCATTTGGGGACTTCTCAATTCTAGCATAAATTTTGTTTCATATGTATTTGTCTTAATAGGACAAAGAGAGTTATCGATGGATTTTCAGCACAGACTTGTCAACCTTGTGTATTTTAATATATTCTGACATGTATTGTAACATATGCAAGTTATGTGGGTTTTTTGAATGTCACTGATTCCCACATTATTTGAACAACAATTGATTGTGGTATGATGTTTACCAGTTTCACGAGTTTTGGAATATTCATTAACATGTAACGACTATTGATGAACGATTGTTTGTGTAATAAAATATTTAATTTTATAATTTTATACAAGAACCAATGTTTCCACGATTTATTTGTGACCTCGCACATACAGGTGGAGAGACAACACCTTACAAACGTCACATAAACCAGTGTTAATTTTTTTTCAACGTCGCCCCCTCAAAACGACAGCAGCAACACAATGTGGGTGTCTAAGAGCATGCGATGTCATTGACTCTGCGACATCCCTCTTATTTACCTGCAACATCGCCTTGCATGAAGTCGCAACTATACTCTCCTATTGCAACGATTATTTACCTGTGATGTCGGTTCTTATGCATACCAACGTCGATCTAAACGACCTCGCATATATGGTCACCTATCATCAGCATCCTTGCTTGGACCAACGTCGGTAAAAAAACCTACCGACGTCTATCCAAAACCGAGGTAAAAGATACTTTTTACCTCGGTTACTTCAATTATGAATCGAGGTAAAAATTGTACTTTTTACTACAGAAGTATTTACCTCAGTTTTTTGGGACTAAAAACCGAGGTAAAAGGTTATGTAAAATTGAGGTGAAAGGTCATGTTTCTTATACTGAATTCTGAAACATCTAAAATCCAAAATGATAAACTTTTCAATAAAGAAAACCTTAATTTTGAAGAGATAAAGACCAATCAAACTACAACTTAAAAAAGTTTAATGCTATAATTAAATCAACATCAATCTCAGATAAGCCTATAGAATCGGATTTAAAAAAAAACCAAAAAAATGTAATAAGAAATTTATACTCATCCATCCCAAAAATAGTCTTCACCCGTTCATCTTTGAACTTCTTCAAAACAATGTTAGGATAGGTCTTAAAATTTGTGTATGGAATATTAGAGGAGTAGGAAATAAACCTACTCAAACCCTTTTAAAGGACATTAAAAGATGTAATGGTTTCAATGATTAACTCAGATTAACTCAGATTATATACAAAATAGTGCTAGATAATTAGGTTTTAAAATCTTTTTCACTGTCACAGACTGTAAAATATGGATTTTCTGGGAAGATGAAATATCGGTTGATACTATTTCAACTGATGAACAATTAATCCTAACCAAAATCGAAACTCAGAATTTATCCACAAATTGTCATATTAGTTCTGTTTATGAAAAATACACTATTAAAGAAAGAAATAAACTATGAAAATGGATATCCCCTCTTAATAATGAAGCATTATGCCTAATAGGAGATTTCAATGCATCTCTACCTATGAAGAATATTTAGGTCCTTCAATCCTAGACCAAAGAAGCATTAGAAATTTTAATAAATTTCTAACTGCTCAAAATCTTTCTCATATACCTACATCGGGCAGCCTCTTCATATGGACTGATATTAAATCCAAAGGTAGGGTATGGAAAATATTAGACATGGGTATATTAAACAATCGTTGGTGGTTCCATTTGAGAGGAATCAAATCACATACTTCTTCTCTTTCACATTTCATATACCTCTCCCAAATCATGTCCAAGTCCATTCAATTTTCAAGAATGTTGGATTAATCATCCAACATTTATGAAAACGGTTGAAGAAGTTTGGAAAATCTATACTGGCAAAAAACGAATGAACAGATTATCCTTTAAACTTATAATTTTAAAATGTGCTATGAAGGAATGGAATTGAACAACATTTGGCAACATTTTCGAAACAGTTAAATATGTGAAGACAATTTGATTAAAACAGAAAGTGACTTACAGCAATCCGAAACACCAGAGAGCCTGATATCCCTGAATATAGAAAAAGAAAAACTTAAGCAATCTTTAACTAACCAAGAAATCTATTGGAAATAAAAATCAAGATTAAAATGGTTAAAATAAAGGGATGCAAACACTAAATTTGTTCATCAATCAATTCAAAATAAATACAAAAAATGATTAGTCTTTTCTATCAAAAAAAGAAGGCCATTGGATTCAGGATCAAGAAGAAATAGAAAAGGAAGCTAGCTATTAGCTTCTTTACTGATCTTCTAGCTGAAGAACATTAAGATTCGCCAGTAATCAATATAGCATGGCTTCTTGAAAACATATTGACTTGTACCTGCGAGGACGTTCTTTTTACAAAATTACCCGCGGGCACGTTTCAAAGATAGAAATTTATAAGTTTCTCTCATGCTCAATTAACCTGCAGAGTGGCTAAGAAGATCAAAGATAAATATTTGTAATGTTGCTCCCATTCCTACTACTAAACTACTAATGGGGTAGATAGTGGCAAGACTGGGGTCGTCCATAGAGATGCTAGGAATTTAAAAGTTAACTATAAAAAGCCACAATTGAATCGTCAACCTGATCACGTGTAAGGAATAGCTAATGTTGAATGACAGGTTTGGGGGGATTATCTAACTACTACAAGCATGAACACAAGAGAGTAAAACTATATATCGCTAGCACTTGAGGAATATTTGCGTAACATGACTAGTAGTATATTTCGATCCCAGATTCCATTACATTTAAGACATACAAACCTATCCTAATGCTTATGCCACACAGTGTGGTCGATTGTCAACACTTCCCCATATCTGTCACATAGGGTGCTATTGTATTCTTTCATCGGTACCACCTCACTAATTAGAGAAGTGCAACAATGGCCTTGCCCACTATACAGATATGATTCTCTTTCGTACGACTATGTCCCGGACACTCCACTACGAATGCTCATCCCTAGGCCTACAGAGGTAAAGGGATAGGCACCTTATCATTTACACAAAGGTTTCAAACTACGATAAACCCTAGTTTGCTACTATTCTATCTCTACCCACAACCCTTCGGGCTCAAAGTTCAGCTAAGTCTAGTGTACGGTCATCGTAACGTTGACACGGTGACCCACATGTAAACACTCATACGGTCTCAGACTATCACTACCCCTATTACATCTAGATTTCACTCCCAGGGGGATATCAATAAATGCACCAACATGAAAGTAGACTAAGGTGTATGCCAACATGGTGTAACAATAATGCAATTAATAAGAATGTACAGAACAAGCCACTATAATGTTCATAAGCATATAAGGAAAGGAAGATCTATAGAATCTCTCAAAATAACTACCAATTCATGAATACAAATATAGATCCTCAAGCTAAATCACTACTCCCTAAGCATTGAACCCAAGTATTTCATTGGATTCAATGCCCTTCGGAAAAAAACAAGAAGAAATAAATTAGAGAGAAGGGTTAATACCTTTCTCTCTCTACCTACTCTTAGGAGAATGAAACTAATGAAAACCAAAACTTAAACCCTAGTAGACATAAGCTCTTATTTATGGTAGTGGGGAATTGGGCCATGAAAAAAGGCCCAAAAAGAGGCCAAAAACCCTAGCTACAGTCGACGGCCCGGGCCATGCTGCAGTCGATAGCACAGGTCGTGCTGCAGTCGACGGCCCGGGCCGTGCTATAGCACACGGCTCGTGTTGGCTTGGTTTGGCATGGCTCATGTTATTCAACACGGGCCGCCTACCTCGCACTGTCTCGGCCATCAAAGCATGCGACTGTGCCATTCGTCACGACCATCGACTAGGAATTCTTCATCGATTAATTGAATGGCACGGGCCATGTGAATCTTCGTGCATGATTTTTCTCTTCTGAATAGAGTGGGTCGTGTATATCCTTGCGGGCTGTTGGCTGGGAGTTGATTTCTTCAAGGCTGATGATGCAGGTGTGAAAAACTTCACACCCTAAGGGCTAGTCTTCAGATGCTGATTTTGGAGCGGCACGAGCTGTGTAAAATGACACGGCCTGTGCCCATACTTAGGAGCATGAGGTGTCTTGTTGGCACGGGCCATGCTGATCCCTGTGGTCTGTGCCTATGAAACCCGAGAATTTGCTTCATTTTATACAAGAAACCTTTTTTCTAATAATATATTTCTTGTTGGGTGAATTTAGAAAGATAATATTTTGGGGATTAAATTGTAATAATAGTAAAGGCAAAATGATAAATAAAGAATTTTGGTAAGAGAATGATTTACACACGTGATCAGAGGCTGCCAATTGAGACCATGACTAAGTCCAAGGCATAGTTTTTTTACGTGAAATGATTGTGTATATTTCAATTCAAAAAGGACTCTTGATTCTCGGTCAGGATCAAAACATGATCATACTAAACTAACCAAATCCTACTAGTATTCTACTTAGGTATTGAAGGATAAAAAAGACCTAACCCAAACATCTTGTCCATGAGAAACCTCTCTGCACCATAAACAACTACAAAAACACAAGACTTCTTTGATCAAGTGAAGAATATGGGAATATTGGAGGGAGCCTTTAGAGCGAGTTGTATTTTCCCTAGAACGAGAAGGAGGCAAGGCGATTGTTGAAGCTTTCTGCGTTGGTTTTCCATCCATATATGGATCGTAAGTTTATTCTTGTTCTTTAATAAGTCACAATTAGGTTATTAACGTGGGAAACTTTGTTTGGAATTATGAATGATGTGTGTGCAGGAGTATATATGTTTTTCAGTTCTACAGTCATTTTGTACTGGAGCTTTGAATGGGAAATAGGTAATTAAAATTTATGTATTACATACTGAATGAAATATAATGGAATCTAGTTTGTAATTATATATGATTAAGATTTTTAAGATGTCCGAGCAGGAAGTTATGGTTGATTTAGTTTGGAGTGGTCAACCAGCAATCTGTATGATTCTAATGTGTGTTAAAGTGAACTGTTTGAGGGTCAATCGTGTATGGATTTCAATATGTGAACTTTATAATGAAAGATAATTGAGTCTAGTCCTTCATAGTTTAATTTTAGAATTTTCTAAATAAATCATGATTAAATATGATATTTTTCATGGGTACTGGTCATCAGTAATCTATCTGGTTCCAGTGCATGTTAAAGTGAATTGTTTGAGGGTCAATCATGTATGTATTTTGAATTGTGAACTGTCTAAATTAAATCTAATTGAGTATAATCCTTAAGTGTTTAATTTCAGAATTTTCTAAATAAATTATGATTAAATATGATAGTTTTCTTGGGTACCGGTCATCAGTAATCAGTACGGTTCCAGTCCGTGTTAAAGTGAATGTTTTGAGGGTCAATCGTGTATGAATTGAAATGTGTGAAATTTTTAATGAAATATAATTGATTCTAATCCTTAAGGGTTTAATTTCATAATTTTCTAAATAAATTGTGATTAAATATGATAGTTTTCGTGGGTACTAGTCATTAGTAATATGTCTGGTTCCAGTGTGTGCCAAAGTGAATTGTTTGAGTTTCAATCGTGTAAGGATTACAATGTGTGAACTTTCTAATGAAATATAATTGAGTCTAGTCCTTAAGGGTTTAATTTCAGAAATTTCTAAATAAATCGTGATTAAATATGATAGTTGTCGTGGGTACTGGTCATCAATAATCTGTTTGGTTCCAGTGCGTGTTAAAGTGAATTGTTTGAGGGCCAATCGTGTATGGAATTCGATGTTTGAACTGTATAATTAAATTTATTGGGGTATAGTTTATAAGGTTTTAGATTTCATTTTTAGGAATAATATGTGATGAGTTATTAATATTCTTGTGAGTACTGGTCAGTTGTAAATTGATTTGTTTTAGTTCGTTTTATAGTGATTTGTTTAGGGGGTAAATATGTATGGAATTTGAATTGCAAACTGTATAATGAAAACTATATGAGTCTAGTTTTTAAAGGTTTAGATATCATAATTTTTGGTATAATTTGTTATGAGTTATGACTGTTATCGTGAGTACTGGTCATTATTAAATTAATCTGTTACAGTCCGTGTTATAGCGATTTGTTTAAGAGGTAATGGTGTATGGAATTTAAAGTGTAAACTTTCAAAAAACATCTATAAAAGCCTAGGTTTTAAGGATTTAAAATTCATAACTTTTGGGATGATGTGTAGAGAGTTATAGTCATTTTCGTGAGTACTAGTCAGTAGTGAATCCTTCAATTTCATATCAGTTTTCTGGTTTTCTTGTGTTATGTTGAACTGATATGTCCATATTATAGAATGATTTTGGGATCTTTTTTACACAATTCGGTATACTTATGTGCTTTGAATACTCAATTTTACCTTAAAATTCTATTACTAGAGTTAAGAGCGACTTTATCGCTCTTATCACTTTTAATAAGGATTTCGTGAGACAAGGTAATTGTTTGAAGACAATGAAAACTACATTTTGAAGACAATAAAGACCCTGAAGACCTGAAGAAGGGAAGAGGAGACAACTACACTTAGAAAAAAAGACAACATGTGAGGGAAGAATACTCTGGCCGTCGTGAGTCGCGATGCCTGTGTCACGAGTCGCGAGGGTCCTCGATCCAAATATGCTTTTTGGACCTTTTGTACTATATATACTCTCTAATTGTTTTCTTTCTTCTATCTTCTTCTTCTCCCGATTCTACAACTCAAAAACCATAGTTTTTCATCTTTGTTTTATCTTGAATTCATGTTTGATTTGCTATTGTTGTTTAGTATGAACTCTAGTAGCTAAACTTAACCTTGGGAGCAATTGATTAAGGCTTCTAAGCCCATGTCTTAAGATATATATGTAAGCTATTTACTGTTTTTCTATTGTGTATTTATTGTGCTTGATTTTGGTTGTTGAATACATTGATGGTATTGGAAGTTTGATTATATGAACTGCTTGTATGATTATGTTTAGGATTTGGAGAAAGTAGCTAATTCTCCTTTCTTTTAATATGAAATCCAAAGGCATGAATTAGAACTTCTAATATGGTTGCTGATTTGATGAATGCTAGATAAATGTGATAATGTCGAATTCATTGTCATGTTTGTTTTGTGTAGAAAATAAGAGAGGTTTATGAACGTTGAATGTTCTTGACTAATCTTGTATAAACGCATAAATTGGTTCAATGCTTAGGCAAGGTGTAGTGTTTATAAGTATTACCAAGCTTGTTAACTCTTTGTACTTAATGACATTAATGGGATACCTTTAGCCATTGAATGACTAAAGGGGTCATTAGTGAGGTTTAGCAAGAGATGTTGAATTCACTCTTCTAAACTACTATCAAAGAAGGGTAGAAGATTTATCTTCACAACAAGTAGTGAAAGTATTGAATAGATTATATGTTCAATGATATATAAGAGGCTTGAAGTAGAAATAAATTGCACCCAAGATCCCATAATTCGAGTTTAAACTCTTCTTAGTAGTTGTTGCTTATTTAGTAGATTTACTTGGTTTGCTAGTTTAACTTGTCTTTAAATTGATAACTTATAAAAACCAACCCAAAACCCCCCTCTTTACAAGCTTTTATATGTATGCATATATTTATATCTAGTGTAGTATTTACCATTATATGAGCAAACGCTTAGAAAAATCCCTTGTCTCCGTGGACGACCCTGACTTGCAATTATCTACTTAATTGTAGTTAAGAGCACTTTAGGGCTTAAAAATACTAAATCTGAGAGGTATGGAGATGACCTCCCAGCGTGCTTTAGAGACTTGGAAATATTATTTATTTCATAAAGAATTCGTTATTCATAGTGATCATGAGTCGTTGAAATATTTGAAGAGTCAAATGAAGTTGAATAAGCATCATGCTATATGGTCTAGTTTTATTGAATCTTTTTCTTATGTGTTGCAATACAAAAAGGGTAAAGAAAGTGTTGTTGCTGATGCTTTGAGTCGTAGACATGTTTTACTTACACGATTGGAATGTGTCCTATTAGGGTTTTCTTTCGTGCGGGATTTATATGCTACTGATCCTGATTTTTCATCTATTTATGCTGCTTGTGAACATGGTGTGTATGATACATTTTTTTGGCAAGATGACTTTTTATTTCATGAAAATAGGCTATGTGTTCTATGCATGAATTACTTGTCAGGGAAGCTCATTCAGATTGTTTAATGGGACATTTTGGTGCATTGAAAACTTATAATTTGTTGCGGGAACACTTCTTATGGCCAAAAATGGCACTGTCTGTTTATAGGATTTGTATGAATTGTATTGATTGATTGAAGGCGAAGTCTAAGACTAAGCCTCGTGGTTTTTATACTCCTTTACCTGTTCCTACACACCATTGGGTTGATATTTCTAAGGATTTTTTTCTCGGACTACCACGATCCCAATCAGGTAATGATTCTATCTTTGTGATTGTTGATCGATTTTTGAAGATGGAAAATTTTATTTATTTGTACGAAAACAGATAATACAAAACATGTCGCAGATTTATTTCTGAAGGAAGTGGTCCGACTACATGGCATTCCTGCATCCACAGTATCAGACAGAGATGTCAAATTTTTGTCCTACTTTTGGAATACCTTGTGGCGCAAGTTAGGAATGAAATTGCTATTTTCTACGGAAAGTCATCTAAAAATTTATGGACATACAGAGGTCACCAATCGCACATTAGGAGCTCTTCTGCGTGCCCTAGTTCAGAAAATTTTGAAGAATTGGGAAGTGTGCATTCCAATTGAAGAGTTTTCTTATAATCACACTCTTCATTATAATACTTCTTTACCTCCATTTGAGATTGTTTATGGATATTTACCAAATACACCTCTTGATTTAATTCCTTTGAATTTTAAATAGGTACGGAATTTAGATGGAGAAAAGAAGGCTGATTTTGTGAAATGGTTATATGAGAAGGTTCGATTGAGGATTGGAAGTACAAATGCTCAGAATGCTGACAGAGCCAACCATGGCCGCCGACTTGTCTAATTTAAGAAGGGTGATTGGGTCTGGTTGCATTTTCAAAAGGAGAGGTTTTCGAATGCTCGAAAATCTAAATTAAGCTTGAGTGGTGTTAGTTTTTTTCAAGTGTTAGGGCGTGTGAATGATAATGCGTACAAGATTGATCTTCCAGTCGATTATGGTGTTAGTGATACTTTCAATGTTACTGATTTAGCTCCATTTAACTTTGAAGATAATTAAATTTTGAGGGAAAAACCTTTCAACCACTGAGGGAATGATGAAGATACCAAGATGACTACCACCATAAATGAAGACATTCCATGACTTGATCAAACATTCAAGGGTTATGTTTGGGATCCTCTAAGTGACATGGTTAGATCGATGACAAGGTCAAGAAGGAAGCTTAGAGACGCAGAAATTAAATGCTTTGATTGATCGACTTTATGATGAAGAACTCAAGACCAAATCAGCTAGGGCTTGGATTAATTATTCAAACTTGTCGATTAACCGAAGACATCGTGAAGAACACTATACTCTTTTTTCCCACCGTGTTTTTAATGAGGTAGTGTGATCTTGGTAAACTATTGTAATATTATTTTATTTCAGCTCATAGCTCGGCCATGTGAGCTTTTGAAGAGCTAATTTTGAATTTTGGTCTGTTATTTTCGACCCAGACCATTAGGGATTCAAAAATATTCAGTTTTATATTGTTTAAACTTAGATTTGGTAAGATTAGATAAGGTAATATTCTTCAAGGTTTCTTGGAGAACAATTGGAGTAGATTACCATTTATTTTAGGAGATCTAGTTAGATATGGTTTTAGCTTCTTAAAGCTTTCATAAGTTGATTCAGTTTCCAATTGTAATTAGGGTTTTTGGCCGAGATATATCCCTATAAATAGAGGGGGAAGGGGTATGGCTGAGCCATTCCTCACAATGAAGATAGCTCGCAAGAACAAAGAATGATCTCAATGGTTATTTAGAATTTTGAGATCATTCTTTGTGCTTGCGAGCTATCTTCATTTTTGCTTAATCTTGTGGGTTAGTTAAGTATCAATACCTTCGATTTATGAACTAATCATGTGGGCTAGTTATCTTCATATATTTCAAATTTACAAGATCCCGAGGGTTAATCTTGGATTAATTCGTGCGACATACTATAGTTTTGCGAGATCCCTCATTTCGTCAATGATCTAAAATTCCGCGATCTAGAGTCTTCGTAAGGAGATTCATATCAAACAACTTGGGCAAAACCATCATTACCAATCTTCAATACCCTATAGTCACCATAAGACATGAAGAATTCCTTCCTTGATGTCACGTGAATTGAAGCTTCATTGTCAATCACCCAGCTTGTCTCATGATTAGTTAGGTTTACAGAACTCTCATTATGCACAATGATAAGATCATCAACTGTTGCAGTAATGGCTAGATCATCACTGTCTTGATCCTTTTGATCTTGCTTGCCATTGCCACCCTTTTTCTTTCTTTTCCACTTGTAGAAGTACTTCTTAATATGACCAGTTCTATCACAATAATGCCGCTTCAAAATTTTGTATCTTCCACGGGACTTGATCCAACTCTTATCTCTACCACCGGGACCTCTACTTTTACCCCTTCCCCTAGTTTCAGCAACATAGGGCTCCTCAAAAGAAGATGACACACCATGAGATTTCTTTCTTATCTCCTCATTCAAAATATCCACCTTAGAAAAATCCATAGTGACTTTGCCTAGCGGTGCTGAACTGCAAAGTGTCATTCTACAAGTATCCCATGAGTCCGGGAGAGTACCAAGCAATAGAAGTCCTCATATCTCATCATCAAACATTATTTCCATAACAGAATTTTTTTTATAATGCCAGGAAAATCGTTTAAGTGATCATACAACGTCGTGCTTTTCATGTACTTCAACCCCATCAACTGCTTGATTAAAACCGATTTGTTATTGCCAACCTTACTTGTATGAAGGGATTCAAGTTTTTCCCAAAGATACTTTGCATGAACTTCATCATTAATGTGATCAAGAACATTATCCTCACCACATTGATGAATAAATCCACAAACATGTTCGTGCTCAAACTCCCATTTCTTGTTAGTTTTACCTTCAGGTTTCTCAGTACAAAACACTGGTAAATGCCAACTTTTAACATACAAAAAATATTTCCTCTTTCTTTTCCAGAGATGATAATTTGAACCATTCAAACTGACCATACTGCTAGTGTTGATATTAGTAGAATCCATGGAGAAGTCAACCAAATATACCGCAGCTCTGATACCAGAATGTTGGCCGTAAGCACACCCCTTACTAAAACTTTGTTCAACAACAAACACAAAAACAAATGCCCAGTATAATGATTTCTCCAAAATTCAGTCAAAAACAAGTAAGCAATACAGAAATATAAGCAATCAAGCAAAGACACGAGGATTTTTACGTGGAAAACCCCTTCGGTGTGAAAAGTAAAAACCAAGGGACGAATAGAAGTCCACCCCAATTGCTCTTATTATTATAAATGGAAGGTTACACAAACTCAATTCTAGGTCTAAAATGTGTACACAAATTACCAACTGAAAAACAATCATAACTAGCAACGTATTCAAGAGAAAAGTGAAAAATATCACCCAAAGACATAACTCAGTATAGATATCATATCTCACGAACCGGAGCACCAATTGACAATCCCACAGTCCAAAATCTATCACAAGATGTCCTAAATATGCTTCTAAAATTTCAGCGCGATAAGAATAATGATGACTTTCTATAGGAGGTGTTTTGTGAAGCTATGCCAGAAAAACGAAATCAAAAAGACACTTTTTCTTCCTGTTTTTCTCTCTACTTTTGTCTGTTTCACTCTATGTTTTGAGACATTTTCTTCACCTATTTATACCCCAAAATCATCCAAGTTCAGCCTTAATGTCTTCTAAAAGACCGTTAAAACAACTCAAGTATGCAAAGAATTTCAACCGTAACATCTATTCTTAAAGAAACATTGAAGCAACTCTATCTTCTTCAAGAACCATTAAAGATAAGTTCATTCATAAAACTTCTTAAAGAAAAATTGAAGACAACTCCTTTAAACCTTCTTAAAAAACTTCAAGGGTTACAACTCCAAGTCTTTACAATTTCAAGAAGTAATGAACGGGATTTGAACAAATAGGGTTTCTTCATATAGGAAGGGATCTATAACCCAACACAGTAGGCATAATTACATATGTAATAAAATTTTGTTCTCCTAAAAAGCAATAAAAACAAGCAAACAATAACTTGAAAGAAGTTGGGTAACAATAAGCATAATTACATAAATGATTAAACTTGGTTCTCCTAAAAAGCAAGAAAACTAAACAACAAATTGAAAGGAGTTTGGGAACAATATGCATAATTAGTAATTACATATGATCTAACTTGGTACTCCTAAAAATCAAGAAAAACAAGCAAATAACAACCAAAAGAACAAGCAAATAACAACTTGAAAGAAGCTACGGAAAAAAAGTACTCAACTGGTGGTTTTTTCGCAATTCGAATGGCTAATTCAATAAGTTTTGGATCAACCGTGGCCTCTCCATTAAGGTTCTGCAATTTCCTCTTTTAAATTTGGTTTTACTTGATTAGTTTATATATTAAAGTTGTCTTCCAACATAACCTATCTAACCAATCATGTAATAAAATAACACAAGAATACACAAGACTTGGATTCATAGTTCGGTGAAATCCACCTATATCTGTGGGGCTTGACCCAGTTCTGAATGAATCCACTGATCAGAAAAATACAATACAAAATACATCATACAACTATACTTATCTTCTAACTATTAACGTGTGAATTCTGTAAACTCCCCTTACTATCGATCCGCCGTTATCAGACTCCCTCTGACCTCGAAACTCATCTACGCTGGATCTCCTCCTTCTGAAGAATTAAGGTGTATGATTCTAAATTTGATCAACAGTTTACTTTATATTGGAAGATATGTATGCTGGCTTTCGCAGTACTCTCGGAAAGTAAGAAAATCTGAGTGCAGATTTTGGCAATTAAATTCGTGAGTTATGCAATCATGATGTCCTTTATATATTGTCCATTGAGCGGATCAGGATTCTCCATGATTATCTTCACAATATTCCAATTCCATATATGCTTTTGAAGCATATCTAAATCTCATAAATAAAGAGATTTTCCTTATCTCAACATATTCCATAATATTTCATATATCCAATTCCACAATTATTGGAATTTTCCATAAACCCGTTATGCTTCAATTACACACCTAAATGAATATTGCACAATCTTTCATCGATCAATATCAGCGCAATATTCTGCAATTGGTCAAGCTCATTTAGTCTTCAACTTTCCGTATGTTCCAACATGGAATGTTTTTATTTTTACAAATTAGGTCACAAATGGAAACTAAATAATTAATGCAAACCACATGACTTTACAATCTCCCCGTTTTGGCATTTTGTGGACCCAACCATCTTGGAATTTAAGATCACAAATAAAAACTTTCAATCTCACAACACAAGTCTTCCAAAATCCCCTTATGTTGGAACATAGACTGAGTACTGAATCTGAATTTATAAGAATGCCAAAAAAAACAAAACCAAAAATTCAGAAATAAATTCAGATTACAAAATTATCAAAATAATATCCAAAATATTCGCCCCCTGGGGCCCTGAAGATTCTGAAGGCAATAAAACACAGAAAATAAAGTGAAAAGGACAATAAAATCAGCTTCCCCTGAAATCAACAGTTGAACTATGTAGGAACATAGTTAGTGCAGAAACCTCAATCTTGTTTAGGGGCTGCAACCTATGCTTCCATCTGAGCCTTCTCAACTTCAATTTTTGCCTTTTCTTCCTTCAAAGCTGCAATAAAAAAATAGTGATAGCTCACAACCTTGCATTCATGACCATCATATTTGCATGTTTCTCATCACCAGCAGAAGTAGATATAGAGGCCTCGAGGCTCCAAGGTAATTCATGTACCTTCCTCATTTTAAAAGTCTTCTTATTTGGCCTAAGAGACTCAGCCTTCACAATCTCATCCTCAGTCTTAGCTTTCACCCTTTCACTTCTTACCAATGCAGAAATAAGGCAAGGATTTACCACTGCATGCTTGGCCTTGGGATAAATTTCCTGTCTAACAATACTTTTTTGAATGAACAAACCTAGATTAACTTGCTTCTTTGTTCCAACGCAGTACAACAGTTTTTTTCATTTCTCTTGTAATGGCAGTAGTGTTTGTAGAAGACATCCAACTTTTTACAACAATCTTGTACACACAGGAGAATCTAGAGGATAAAAATGAAGCCTTAGCATACCCTTAAGCTGGCCACTAAGTTTGATAACCACCAGAAATTTCAGCTAAAATTTGGTCATCAGTGATTTCTAACTCCTCAGCAAACACCCCATCAAACTTTGGAGTTTTCAAATCCAATAACTTGTTAATCCTTCCAGCCGAGAAATTTACTATCTTACCTCCCACATACACCCTATTACACCAAGGAGAATCATATTCTAGATTTCCAGCTATTGGGTTAGAATAAACCTCACACACCAGTTGCTTTTCATAGTTCAAATACAGAGAGGCTACTGTCTTCATACCAATCAGCTCTAGGAAATCAAAAAATCCACTCGGCACGTATGCACTTCCTCTATAATCATCAACAAATTGCTGGTTTTGATCTCACATGTCAGCACCAACGAACCCTAGTTCATGCTCATCAATCTCCATAGTTTTAGCAGACCGTGTCTCTGCTCTCTGTGTTGGAACATGGCCAACACTTTCATCATTCTCACTATTAGACAAAACAATCAAAGGGGGCTTTTATGCCTTAACATCCTTATTCCTCTTAGCTGCACTGGAATCATAAGGTACTATTTCCTTCTTGTCTGTGGATTTAACCACATTCAACCACTCAACATCAGAGTCTTCTATTTCCTTAATACGAACATTACTAGGAATAGTGGCAGTGCTATGTACCATGAAATATTCTTTCTCTTATGTCTTAATAAAACATCCCTTAATCAACCTGGGATTCTAACTCTCAATCTTGTCAATATCATCAAATTCTCCAGTCACTAATTCATCCATGTGAACATCAAATAAATTCTCTTTAAGATTTCTAACCCCAGTCAAATTTATTGCCCGGTTATTCATCCTATGCCAGTATAAGCATTCTAAAACAGACCTGAACTTCATTCCATTAACCTCAATCAAATGTGCACTAGGAGGATCAGGGTTTGTTACCTTAGGCTTGTAGGTAATGATCATGAGTGGTTGAGCTGGCCTCTGAGCTCTTCCAACAACTGGCACAATAGCATTGCATGTCTTCTTAAAATCCTTGTTCGGTCATTGAAGCTTTTTGGGTTTAGAGAATCTTGTCCTTCCCCAATTTATCCATACCAGCCATTGGAGTTCGTACAACTCGAGAACTACTTAATCCAAATCTCTTCACCATATTCATGGCATAATTGCTTTGACTTATGAACAAACCATTCTTTTCCTGATTTACATGAAGCTCTAGAAAGTATGTGAGTTCTTCAACCATGCTCATCTCAAACTCAGCCTTCATTAAGTTTACAAAATCATGTACCACAGATAGTGAAGTATAACCAAACACAATATCATCCTTATAAATCTGAGCAATCAAAATCTTTGATGATTTGTTAAGCACAATTAAAGTGCGATCTCCTCCCCCTCGGCAATAACCTTTCTTAATGGGAAAGTTAGTAAGTCGCTCATACCAAGCCCTTGGCCCTTGTTTAAGGCCATACAGTGCCTTATGGAGTTGATATACATGATGTCAATAGTGAGGATCCTTAAATCCTTTAGGTTGTTCCACATACACTTCTTCATTAACAACATATTTAGAAAAGCACTTTTGACATCCATCTGGTATATAATGTGAATTTCATAGTACAAGCAATAACAAGTAAAATATGAATAGACTCTAACCTGGAAACTGGTGCAAATGTTTCATCAAAATCAACTTCTTCAATCTGAGTGTATCCTTGAGCAACCAGTATTGCTTTGTTCCAAGTAATGTGATCATCACATCATATTTGTTCTTGAAGATCCAATTAGTGCCAATAACACTTACACATTTTGGACGAGGAGAGAGATTCCATACATCATTGCATTCAAACTGCCCAAGTTCTTCTTCCATTTCCGCAATCCAATATTCGTCCAATAGGGATTCCTTGTAATTTTTTTTGTTCAATGAGAGAGATGAAACATTACAATCCTACAAGTTCTATGTAGTTTGCCTAAGGGATTGATCGATTTCTCCTTATGGTGGGTTTAAGAGCTATCTGTGTTGGAGCATGAATGTTGCAGCAGGAGAGGATGTTCCAACATACTCGAATTCTTCAGGTTCAACAACACTGTCTGATTGTTCAGATATTCCAACATAGTCTGACTATTCTATACTGGAACATAGTCTTCATCTGGTTCACCTTCTCTTCCACTCGACACATGTTTATCATCAGAATCATCCACAAAGACATTTATGGACTCCAAAAGTGCATTTGTTCGAAGATTGTAGACACGATAAGCACGGTTGTTTACAGAATATCCAAGAAAAATCCTAACATCACTACGACTGTCAAATTTTGCCAGATGATCTCTATCTCGGAGAATATAGCACTTGCTTCCAAACACATAGAAATATGAGACATTTGGATTCCTACCCTTCCAAATATCATATGATGTTTTGCTGGTGAATGGATGAAGATACACACGATATCGTATAGAAAGCTATAATATGGCTTCCGTCCACCATTTTTTGTGTATTCTTTTCTCAGCAAGCATGACTCGAGCATTTTCTTAAAGGTTCCTCTTCTTCCTTTCCACGATGTTATTCTGCTAAGGAGTAATTGGTGCAGAGAATTCATGCTAAATGCCAAGTTCATCACAGATATCACTGAACTAAGAATTTTTAAATTCTCTGCCATGATCACTACAAATTCAGACAATCCTTCTAATTGGACTTCGTTTCTATGTCTGCAATTTTATCACCAAACTTCTAAAGACATCCACAATATCATATTTTTATTTAAGAAAATCCACCCAAGTGTATCTAGTAAAAATCATCAACAGATATGAAAATGTATTTATTGCCACTCACACTAGGTGTATTGTCTGAACCCATCAAATCCATATGCAGTAGTTCAATATTCCTTGAGATAGTGATATATTAAACTGAAGAGTGGGGAGATCGAATATGTTTACCTTGTTGTCATGGTCCGCACACAATTCCATTTTTGCTCATGAGTGTAGGCATACCTCGTACTACCTTCAAATTGGCAATTTTCACCAGGGTTTTGTAGTTGATATGACCAAGCTTTCTGTGCCACAAGGCTCCTTCATCTTGTTCTGAACTCAAACATTTTACTTCTTGTTCTAGCAGGTGACAATTGTTTGATGATCGAATATCTGAGAGAACTTGATCTTCCCCATGTTTCACTATACATTTGTATTTCTAAAATTCAACTGTCATATAGTCATCACAAAATTGACTGATACTCAACAGATTTGCCTTTAGGTCTTTAACAAGCAAAACAGTAGTAAATACAAAGAATCCTTCAATATGAAATTCACCCTTTCTAACCACTCGCTCTTCTTTCCATCGCCAAAAGTAACAAATCCACCATCATATGGCTTGATTTTTCCCCCAGAAATTCCTGGGTTCATGTCATATATCGAGAGCACCCACTATCAAAGTATCACGAGGCTTTAGAATGTGCAATAAGAGAAGTATGCTCAACAAAGCAAATACTAGTGCATTTAATAACTCATACCTTTCTGACCATCCTTGATCATTGGACTTTATCTATATTGGAACATGTAGACAGTTGTCATCCATTCATGATATCCCTGAGTAATTTGAGACATTGTTCCTCAGCATGGCTTTGATACATGCAGTAGCTGAGGATGAGAGGTTTACGTTCACGGGTCTTGATAACTTTTTTATTTATCTCTTGAATCTCTGACTAGAAATCTACTGTGCTACCTGGTGGGTTGCCATAGTTAATACCTTGTCGATCTCTAAATTTCTTTCCCATGGTCAGAATATCATCAAGTTTTTCTTTACCGGTGTTCAACTTTGTAACTGTTGCATCGGCCATCTCAGCTCTCTTAGTTGTTGAGCTTAGATTCAATTTTAATTCTTCAATTTTCCTTTTGACTTCAATAACCAGAACTAGGAACTCCTTCTCCTTCTCAACCAATTTATTTTTCTCTATCTTCAACGATTTGTTTGTATCAACAACCTTTAGCCATATGTCATACGTATTTTCTTATGCAATGTAGATCCCTTTATTACTCAAAACTTTGCCTTCAATATCACTGGAAGTGTCATTAGAACCTGTATTGGAACATACAACCTTGCCTTTCTTTGACATGTTGGAACATACATCATCAACATTTGATCCATCGAGAACTTTTGCTCCAAATACCACATAATTGCTTGTAAGTTCCTCTTTATCTTTCTCATATTCTTCATCTTCACTCCATGAGGTGACATATGATTTTCCTTGATTCTTTCGGGTATTAGCACATTCAGCCTGGATATGTCCAAATCCTTCACATTCTCTACACTGAATTCTTCCTGACTTCTTTGTTTCACCACTTTGATTCTAGAGAATTTGTTTATTTCCTTGTTCCATGCGTATTCCACGATTATTACCACGTTATTGTGCCCGAGGTGTATTGCAGCCGAATCTCTCTTTTGATTTCTTATTCACCACCTTCTTCAGAATTCTTGAGAAATTCTTAGTAATGAAAACTAGTTCTTCAATACCATCTTCACTATCGGATTCATTACTAATCCTTGATGACGATGCTTTAAAGCCCAACTCCTTCTGAGATTTCTTTGAGAGCTGTTCCATTGTCATCCCATAAGTCTGTGGTGATCCCATTAGTTCATCTAAGGTCATGGTGGCTACATATATAACTTCTTCTATTGCAGCAACTTTCATTGCAAATCTTTTGGGAAGCGATTTCAAATTCTTAGTCACCAAATTTGATTATTTGTAGAGTTTTCCCAGTTGATATGCCATATTGGAGATGTCTCTGAGTTTCTCATTAAATATGGTAATAGTATCATCCTTCTCCATCTTCAGTTCTTCAAACTTTGTAGCCAACATTTGTAGTTTGGATTCACGTACACGACTCGTTCCTCCATGCACAGCTAGCAAAATATTTCAAGCTTTCTTTGCCTGATGACATGTAGAGATGAGTTTAAACTGATTTTTATCCACCGTCGTGAAGATAGCATTCAACGCCTTTGAATTAGCTAGTGATGCCTTTAGTTCATTTGGAGTCCAATTTGACTATCTTTGAGCTTATGTTTCTTCGTACTAGAGTCTCCCTCTTTCTCCGTTGAAATAGATTCAGCATCCTTGGTTGCATGACTCCATTCTTTTTCAACAAAGTGTCATGCCAATTCATCCAGTCAGTGAATTGATAAAAACTCTCATGCGTGTCTTCCTATAATTGTAGTTTGTTCCTTCCAGCAGTGGTGACCGAGACACCGAAGCTCCTTCTTTGGTCGTCATGGTAAAATCAGATCACACTTTCCTTCACACAACCAAGGTAAGAATAAGTGACCTAGCTCTAATACCAAATGAAATTTGATTTTACCTAATTAGCTTATTTATTAATGCCGTGTTCCAACATAACCAATCTAACCGAGCCCGTAATCAAATAAAACAAGACTTAATTACCCAGTTCGGTGAAATCCACCTACATTTACGGGGCCTGGTCCATTTCAGACTGTGCATGTTCCAAATCTTTCACATTCTCTACACTGAATTCTTCTTGCCTTCTTTGTTTCACCACTTTGATTTCTAGAGAACTCCTGATTTTCTTGTTCCAATGAATGTTATCACCACTTTCATTCTCAACGGGGGCTTGGCCCATTTCGGTCTTTTATATTCCAACATAAAATATTTTCCTTTTTCCCAAATTAGTTCACAAATGTCAATTACATAATTAATGCAAACCATATTACTTTACACTCTTCAAGAAGTTGGCCAATGCAGCTGTTTTGTCAGTCTTCATTGGCCCGCCAAAGTGAGCCAACCTACACACATAACACCAAGATTCACACATTGCTTTCACAAATCGTATCTTTAAGCAATACCAAGAATAATGCAAGAGGGAATAAAATATGACATTAAGGAATACATTCCAGAACCAAAAAAAATGAGAGTCCATTTCATCGACTACTATCCTAAAGAAAGCCAAAGTGATCTCACACAAATATGCATTGAAAAGCTTAGCAAGAGATCATATCCAGCCAGCCCCTGCTTCCTTAAAGCCAGGTTTGGTAGCAAAGAGTAATTCATCTGCATATTGAGCGTAGCAGATGCTTTTAATCAATATAAGAGAAATAGAATAATTTCAAGTTTAGGATGAGAAGAGGCTTAAGATAGAAGAACCTCAAAACTCAAATAACTGAAAGGGAAAGTTGTAGCTAAACTTAGCATTCCATTGGTTCAACATGTTATTCTTATATCCCCAAATAACTCCCTACATTTTCCACTGTAAACAATTAAACCTCAGCTGCCTAACTCAATCAACCAAATGAAAACACGAAAATATGTATTATACTGAACAAACTATCCCACAAGAAGCATGAAAGACAGCAGAAGCCTGTCATCTTCATGGCTAGATAGTAATTCATGTCTAATTATCCATCAAAATTGATCCATAACTCTATGAATAATTTAACATGAGCTCAAGCTTGAAGCTTCAAGAGGAGGGGATTGAGTATTGGGTGGGGGAGAGGGAGGTAGAGGGGAACTTTACATTGCAAGGGCAGATCATTTTACACTATTGGAAAACACCCTCAGAGGCACTGGTATGTTGGTGATACCAGTGCTACAAAACCAAAATACCGGTGCTTAAAATAAATTTAGCACCGATACACAAAAAATCGGTGCCTATGAATAAAAATAGCACTGGTGCATTGAATACCGGTGCCAGATACTGGTGCCTTTGAGGAAAAAATAATTTGAATTTAATATTTTAGCACCAATTTTGGGTGAATGAAATGTACCGGGGCTAATGCCGGAGCCTATGACAAGAATAGTAATTTTGGCGATTAAAATTTTAGTGGGAAAATAGTTAGCACCGGTATGTTGAACAATGACACCGGTAATAATACCGGCGCTCATAGAATTTTTTGAAAAATGACTTTATGATATGAGTTACTTTTGAAAATTGGTTTATGACATGAGTTACTCCAGAAAATGTACTACCACTTTCCAATATTTCACCACAAAATTCATTTATTTAGTATTTTATATTTAGTCAAGAATAACAAAAGATCATGTATTTTGGAGAAATGGATAATGGGGTAACACAATTTTGGGCCACACTGTAATTTTCCAAGAATTTATAGAAGTAATCAATGTTTACTTTCGAGACCCTTCCGTTCACTCATACATGCCCAAATTTCAGAGTTGCGATAGTATATTATTGAATTGCATTTTTGTTCCACCAATTTCGTGATTTGATGACTCCAACTTTCTTGGAGGGACCTAAATGTAAAAAGTAAAAACTTTACTCGTAACTCTAAATTGAAATCCGCTCGAACGTGATTCTATCCTATACACCCCATTGTATTTTCCATGTCTGGAAGGGAATATTTATCGAAAATTGAGCACAAGAACGTATCCATAATCCTTTCTGATTTTACTTTATAACTTCCTAGTAATCAACCATAAGTTACTCTACAACGTGTACTAGCGCTTTTCAATCTTTCAACAAAAAAATTATTTATATTATATTTCTAAATTTAGCAAGAATAACAAAAATCGTGTAAATTGGAGCAATGGTAATGGAGTAACACAATTTTGGATCATAGTGTAATTTTCAAAGAATTATGTTACAAGCTTTTTCACCCATTTTAGCCCAATTTTCAATAACTTAATTGTCTGTTATTTAATTGCATTTTGGTTTCTCCAATTTTGTTATTCACCTCCTCTAAATTTATTCTCATGGATATAATTGTTAAAAAATAAAAAAAGTTAACTTAGAGGGTAAAATATACTAGCACTGGCATTATTTTTCAGTCATACCGATGCTACTGTGTTTTGGGGAAAAGAAAATTTTGAATTATTGCACAATATTTTTGAGGGATTTTTTTGAGCACCGGTAGCACCATCATAGGCAGCGGTCAGACTACCGGTGCTAGGTATTTAGAATATTTTTCTTCTCTTTGCTCTCGGGAAGGAAAAAATATTAAAATACCCAATTAAAGCAGCATCACACAGCTGCATTTGAAGTACCTAGCACCATTATGATCACCATTAGCTTCAGTTTTCAAACTGGTGCTACGGTGTTTTAAAAAACCCAACTTGGCCAAAGTTAGAGCACTGAAACTCAAATCATATAAAAACTCTCCTCTCCTAATAACCTTCACTTCACCACCTCTCTCTACCTCTGCCTCCTCTCCCTCCTCCTCCACCACCTCTCTCTGTCCGTCGCCTCCAAGCCTTTGAAGGCTTCTACGTCGACGACCTCCCTCTCTGCCCCCTTCAGATTCGTCGTCGCTGTGGATGACACTTATCCTTTGGTCTCACACCTTCGAGCCCTTCTTCGAGCGCGCTATCGCCTCCGCTTCACCTTCATGCTATCTCCTCCGCTCCGATCGTTGTCTCCTCCGCTGCAGTGCACTATTCCCGATGCATTCTCCCAGACTGGCCTCGACGCCATCTCCCCGCAATCCGGTCGGTGGTTGGAGTCGCGAGCTCCACCAAAAAAACTGGGTTTATCTCAGATTCGCCTCGCTTTAGCCCTTGCGTCTGACCTCACCTTCACGGTTTTTGTTCGTTGATATAATCTAGGGTTTATGGAGATTAGGTTCTAGTTTTTATGGTAATTGATGTTGTTAAATTATGTTTAAGTCTATTTTATTTCATGAATTAAGGGTTTATCTGTATTTTTAGATATATGTAATGAACTTCTCAGTTGTGGTTATAAATATTCCAGTTTTTTTCATGAACTTCTGATTTATTTATTTTTGTGTGTTTTGTTCGGCCTGTTGGTCTTTATGAATTTCTGGGTTTCATATTCCGGGCGGTGAGTTTATTATCATTGGCCGGATTGTTTTTATTGATCACCTATGTACTAGCATCGGTATTTCACCATGAGCACTAGTATTTGGAGCATTTTTATACCAGTGCTTGAATATTTTCTAGCACCAGTACCTCTTACCAGTGCCTATGTAACTACATCTTTGCACCGGGTCACTTAGGCACCCGTGTGAAAATGCTCAAAATACCGGTGCCTATGTGGTGATATACTAGTGACTATGGGGGTGTTTCCCAGTATTGTGAAACCTAGATATTAGAGCAGCCTGCTTGGGCAAGTAATACATGATCTAAAGCAAACCTGCCCATGCATATTTTTACGAGTCCCGAGTCATAAGAATATAAATCATGATCCATAAACATCAAGATCTAAATATCAGATCACACCAAGAAAAATAATCAGTAGCTCAGATATTGCCCATCATCTTTAAAGGAATAAGTTTAAATGTATACATCCTTATCCATTTTATTCAGGTGAATTAAGCTTTCATAGTGTTTTTCCTTAGAAGAATACCACCAAGTAAAATAAATTTGACAGCTCCCACTTAGATTTCTTCTATATTCTCCTATGATGGTTCTCAAGGACAGTGTAAATCCCATTTTCATGGCAACATATGGAAATTCAGAGTTAACTCGACCTCAAAATGAATTGAAAATAATATTTTCATTCTAACTCTCACTCTTTAGACCAAACCGTTCACGAAAAGAGTTACAAACTCACAGAGTACATATAACTTACAGTTAAAGTATTGAAAATGAATAATTAGAAAGTGACGACGAACACACCGCTATTTTCCTTTTAAAGTTAAAAAATCAAGATTTTTCTATCCATCTATCTCTCATGCTTTTTAGCCATCCTTTACATTTTAGTGAAGAAGGTTCAATAAGCAGAAATAAAACTCATATCAATTAATTATTTGTCCATGGATCATCAGATTCATCACTATAACGTTAAGTTAGAATATATTCTTAGTCTCTTGCATGTATTAGTGAACATTCTGACACGAACAAAAATAATGTTAGACAGAATATACAACATTCAGCATGGAGAATTTTGAAAACGAGCTAAACTTTAGCTCATGATAAATATAAATGGAGAAATAAACCATAATATAGAATATGGGTAGCCCATCAAGAGCTTCTATAAGTGACCACCCTAAACACCAGAAGCGGGTGTGATGGAAATAAATATTACTGGAAAGTCCATGACACAGCCAAAGAGTTTTCCAGCCAACAAACTGAAGAAATTTAAGTTCATACGCACCCACAAGCATCCAGTGATCGTCCTTGTCCTCATAGATGAAAACATACCATGATCCTCGTAAGGAACAAATCTTTGAGTTTGCTCTCGCTGAGAGCCTTCTTGCCTCTAGCTCCATGAGAGCCATATTGACCTAGAATGACACCAGAGAATAGCTATAAGTCATGATCCCATTTGCACGAATCAAATATCAACGGTAACTTCAAATAGCCCACTAACGGTAAAACAATAGAACATCTTATCCAGGGAAGAAGAGAGCTGCTGATAAGTTGTATAAATTCTAATATCCACTTTCCTCAGCTAGGGAACACCTTGAAGTCTAGCTTGGTAAACATCTTGGAATCATGCAACTCATCCAACACAACGATACCACAACATCCTCTTACGCATCTTTTGGCTTGGGTTTTCCCCAAACATGATGATATTGTCGATACTAATAATGCTCGTGAAAACTGATCTAATCCTTGGTGAAGCTCACCCGTCTTAGAAGGTTCCTTTACAATCAGCTATAGCAAATCTTTGGGCGGTCCTATATTCTTAATCGTTGTGGCAGGTGTCCATGTCGCAGTATCCAGTACCAAATCCTTATGTTGTGATGATGTCGCAGCCTTCAGCTTGGGCAAGATTACCTCCACATTTAGCATCGCTTGGAACCCAAGTGTCAATAAGTACGGCCGACATGTACCTAAATAATCAATGGATGCTTTCCCATTGAAGAGAGAGGCAAGTCGATGATAAGAAGCTCAGTGATATCGATCGGGAGCTTGAGCGCATGATTGATAATGCCGGAAAAGCGATCTCATCACCATTTGTACCTCTCATAGAATCAACTCAATGGGATCCAATACATAAGCTACCCAACAATGTTCCAACTTACAATGGCGAGACTGGTCCAGGACAGTTCATAATGGCTTAAAGTCAAGTCATGAGATCACGAGATATTCCTCCGAATGTAAGGTCTAAGCTGGTAGGATCCTACCTCAGAGGGAAAACATTGCAATGGTTTGAGTCTTTACCGAGAGAGATCTTACTGATTATCATTCTATTGGTCGAAGGTTGCTTACCCATTCTACTGGTTGAGAAAATTCACTAAGATAGTGACAGGTCCGCTAACCTTTGGTGGAAACCTAATAAGTCGACTACAGCATGCTAACGAATTAGGATTCAGCTTAAATAATCACGCAATGGAAGAACAACCAAGGAGTCATTATTGAAAAGTAAATCACGCATTTGAATCTAAAACACATAATCTTTTAACTCAAACACAACATTGATGCGTCTTGGAATCGCTTAGGATATGCAGTGAGTCCACTTGACCGAAATCTGCAAAAACAATATAGCCCCCAGAGGTGTCTGGGGGTGGAAGCTCAGATGATAAAGTCAATCTCTCTCTTATGAGTAGTGAATAGTGAATTAGAATTAGGTGAAAGTAGGTTGTGTCACGAGAGTTGGTTGTAAAGGGCGTTTCAATCGAACAAGATGTCGGGGGGAGGTTATTTTACAGGGAGACTCTGGTGCCCACCATCGAGAGGCCCTACCAAGTTCCCGAGGAGGTCATCGAGATGC
This sequence comes from Rubia tinctorum, assembly GCA_032355605.1. NCBI lineage: Eukaryota > Viridiplantae > Streptophyta > Magnoliopsida > Gentianales > Rubiaceae > Rubia > Rubia tinctorum. Next base: position 6,555 of record JAULKM010121148.1, on the reverse strand, counting down.
TTGCTACCCTTCCAGCTGCAATGAAGATCCCCTCGGATCTCAAGCTAGAACTGCTTCGAGATGATAAGACTCTCAGCAACCCTCAAGTACGGAGGACACTTGAGTCGGGTTGTGTTTCCTATTTCCTCCCCTCTTCTCCCAGCTTCTCGAGGAGCATCAAGCTAACCCGGCTCAGATTCATCCCAATGTCGTCACTTATGTCATGGCCTTCATGACACAGTGCCAAAAGCTAGAGGGCGTACCCTCATATGAGCTTTTCTACCCCTTTACTACCTGTCTAGAAGCAATGCCATAATAATTGGGAGGGGGAGTCCAAAGACATTTTTACCCTCAGCAACAGGTCTTCTTCCCATCCCATCAAGATATCCTCCAATTGCAAAGGGTGGAACTTGACCCCCGTATACACCTTCGAGTGTGAAGCAGAGTGTTACTGAGTCCCCAAGCGGACTCTTAAGTCGAAGCTCGAGAGTCCAAGTAAGTACCACATGCCCAAGGGCTTAGTCGGAGATAGGAATAAGTTGTTGGGGGAGTCATTGGACGTTAGGCAGAAGTATGGAAAACAGGCAAGCGGTTATACATAACCATTATAGGTGTATGAGCGGTGGGTGTACAACCAGCCTCCTGTAATGATTAAACCCCCTCCCCATGTTGGGTCCTCCACGACATCCTTCAAAAAACAAGAGAAGAAAGCCTAGGGTATCAAACCGAAGAAGGAAAAAATGAGACCTGCCTAAGATGTTGTGGAGAAGGCTCCTAAAAAACTAAAGAGTAAGAAGGATAAGGGTAAAGACTCTTCGAAAATAGTTTCCCCGATCCGGTAGAAAGGGGCTGCGGTTGAGGGCTCCTCGATTAAAAATACTCCCTTAGAGGTTGAAACCTTGGCGACAGATATCTCCTCTCCACACGAAAGTGTTTGCAGATACGCTTGTTTTGTCTCTTTCTTCTTTATTTTTGTTTTCAAAACCGACTCCTTCAATACTTGTGTACATTTCATTTGTTTGACCCCCACATTTTTTCATTACTTTACAGTGGGTTTCAGCAACCATATTTTCGGCGTGGAGAAGGATGCGATCATTTTCTCTCAGAATGACCAGACTGCCCTCCAGGGGCGGAGCCAGAAAGAATTCGTGGCGGGGGCAGATATGCAAAGGAAAAAAATCGTCAATTTTTCTTTATATCGGAGGGGGCTGAAAAAAAATTTTAAAAAAATTTTACCCTAAAAATACCCGTAAATTTTAGCTTGGTGGGGGCTGGAGCCCCCTCCAGCCCCCTTGTACATCCGCCCCTGGTCGGTTCTATTCCGCCTTCATGGTTTCTCAAAGGTACATTTTGATCTTGAGAATCACCAAGAAAGAATTTGTCTAGATAATAAAAGTTGCTTCATCACTTGCACTAGATCGTCGCTATCTGCACTGATTTGACTGTGATTTCCAACTCTCAAAGGTACATTAGTTGTACTTCTTTGTCAAATATTCTCATGATCTGTAAATGTGGCTCTTTCATCAATCTGTGGAATCAACGTCGCTAACAAGACGGACTGGGGCACTCCTTTGAATTTGAGTTCTGATACCATTGACAATATAAATGGCAAAGATTCATGACAAGGATGGGATCCTGCCAGATCAGTAGAGGCTGATATTCGTGGGGAAACTGCTGGAGGATAGGAGGGCCTTGGCGGATTACGATATCTAAGAGGAGACCACCCTTCATCTTGTTCTGCATCTTAGGGACGGCAGTTTCTCAATGTAATAAGTGAATTGACTGATGAACTGATTTCTAATTTTAATAGATCTTCATCTAATTCTTGGTTTATTGTTAATATTCCTTACCTTTTGATACAATTTTATTATCGGGTTTCATGTTGGGTTGAGATTGGTAAAACTTTGTATCTTGGTCCTTTGACTCTAATTATCTTGTTTATATGCACTCATAATCTACAATGAAGGGAGTAATTATTTTCTCCTTCTGCCAATTATGAAAAACTGGTTTTACCGTTTTAACTTAACTAGCAATCATATGTTCCAACATAGTTTAATTTAACCAAGTATGTAAAGTAAATAATGCATGAGACACACAACTTGGTTACGCAGTTCGGTGAAATCCACCTACATCTGCGGGGTCTGGCCCAGTTCAGAATAAATCCACTAATCAAAGAGATAGTACAAAGTACACCATACAACTATAGTTATCTTCTAATTAAAATGTGTGGATTTTGCAAGCCCCCCTTACTACCGATCTGCCTTGATCAGACTCCCTCTGACCTCGAAACTCGTCGACGCTGGATCTCCTCCTCCCAAGAAATTAAGGTATACGGTCTGAACTTTAGCACACAGGTCGTGTATGTTGGAACATGGTAATTCTGGCTCTCGCAAAGATTATCGAAAGATAGAAATTTGAATGTAGATCTTCTCGGTTTAAATCCTTACATTGCAGTCGTATAATGTCCTCCATTTATAGTCAATTGCAGATTAGAATATCTCCATAATTATCTCCATAATATTCCTATTCCTTATATGCTTTTGAAACATATCTAAATCTCATAAATAAAGAGATTTACCTTATTTCCACCATCTCATAATATTCCATTAATCCAATTCCATAAATAAAGGAATTTTCCATAATTCCATTATGCTTTTTCATAGTTGGAATAAATATTGCGTAAATCACCAATTTTCATAAACGAATTCCATCGCAATATTCTTCTCGCAAATCTGCTTTCGGCAGTATGTTCTATCATGATATGTGGTTAACGGTATGTTCTGACATGGAACGATTTCTTCTTTTTCACTAGTTTACAATTGCCAACACATTTAATCCATCGATGCATATGACTTTACAAATTCAATCTATTCTGATCAACATTAGCACGAAAACTACAAATCATGAGCAAAAAATGTATACTAAAATCAACATCACGTGGTTAAATCAGTGGAACTGAATCGCTGCGTGACTGTGTGCCGACAGGGGTCACTTCGTCATTTCCACAACCATTGGTATCCAAACCGAAATGTTTCTTGAAAAGCGCAACAATCTGCAGATTCGCCTCTTTCTCAGGGTCGGAATCCTCGTTGCCGGCGCGACGGGTGCGTCGGGGGGTGGCAGAAGCGAAGTGGATCTGAGAGTAGGTCTGCTTGCGGGAGCCGGCGGATTCGTTGAAGACGGAGCGGTTAATCTTGGGGATGACGACGTCGTTGTCCAAATCGGAAGTTCTGGGAGAGCAGAGGGAGAGGGAGTAGAGCTCCGACTGCAAGAGGCCGCGGAGATCCACCTTGCGCAGGGAATCGAGGGTGATACCCAGCTCCATCTTCGGGTCGGGGTCGGGGTCGAGGTCGGGGGCAGAGGTGGAAATGGAAGCCATGGTTATGAGAGCTAAGAGGAGGAGCACCATTTCTGCATTGTTTCACTGTGTGAGTGTGTGTAGTTGCGTTTCGTGAATCGATGAGAAAATGGGGGGAGGTTTGATTGTTAGTTTTATAAACACCCTGGATTGGGTGGTGTGTATTTTCCACATCAGCAGAATGATAAAAAATGAGGTAGAAGAAATCCTTATTTGGAGTTGATTTTAAAATTCTGTATTTTAGAAATACTTATTTGGTAGTAATGGATTGGATTTGATCTTTGAAATTTAAAGAATTAGGTTGGGTATTTTTGGGTAAAAATATAATTTTTAGATATGATATTTCTTTCCTTATATGAAATTTTGATGTAGACAATCTTTTTCAATGAATTAATTTAAATATTTGTTTTAAGAAATCATGTTAATGTACTAAATGGGCAAGACTGAAACGGTGATGCAAGATGCGCAAAGAGACACGTCCGTTCGGGACAAACACACGGTTATGGGACCGTGGTGATCAAATGGTTGTGACTGTTCGGTAAGGCTAGCTATGGGAAGACACGATCGTTGGTGCCAAGTGACACAAAGTTTCAAGAGGCTGGTTCCACGAAAATAAGAACTAAAACCTTGGTTGTTTAGGTGAAAGGTTGTAACGTTATGAAGGGTTATAACCCTTGGAGCCGTAGCCTATAAATAGACCGTGTAGGCTCTTAACCCCAACATAGAATCTGGTGGATGTTAGAGATACACTAGAGATTTGCCTTTGTGATTTGTGTTCATAATAATAAAGAGAAAAGGTGGGAGCCGGGCTCCAAAACGTTTGAGTGTTCATTTTATTTAATTGAGTACAGGTTCCATTCTAGGAACGCTTGACTCAAAAGTTTTCGTGTATTTACGTGATTTGAAAAATGACTCCTTAATAGTTGGTATCAGAGCCAAGGTTGACGTGAAAACAGTTTTGTTGCGTAACTTCGTGGCGAAATAATGGAAAAATCTGCAACTGAACGTGTGAGATTGATGGAGCGGGAGTATGAAAGATTCCGTGCACTCGTGGATAGCCAAGAGAAGAAATTAGAAGGCCTGAAGTCCATGGTGCAAGCATTGATAGGCGACGACTCATGGATGGACATGGCTGGTTCATCCGTGTGTACGGCTAATGCGCCAAATCTGAAATTGGCCATCACATCCGTTCGTACATCCTAATCCTAGAACGTGATCTTGAAGAACGGGTGAAAAGAGCGGAGTTTGCCTCAGACCTGGAAACCTTTTCCAGGGAAGTTAAAGATTTGAAGTTGGCCATAGATTTAATTCCCCAAAGTAGTGGACTACCGAGCGAGTGAGAATGTTTAAAGTGTCGAAACCAAGTTCATTTGATGGAGCACGAAGTGCGAAGAACTTGGAGAATTTCCCACGGGACTTAGAGCAGTATATGAAGACTGTGAAGATCTCCATAGAGCAACAAGTGAGTGTTGAGTCTATGTACTTGACAAACGATGCAAAATTATGGTGGCGGAAAAGGTGTGGGGATTCATATTCCGTGCCCATTGAAACTTTGAATGGAATTAAACGGGCTTTAAGAGCACAATTTATGACCGTTAATTCCTCTTGGATGGCTAGGAATGCATTAAGGAAGTTAAAATAGGTAGGGTCTGTTCGGGCGTATGTCAAGGAGTTTACATCACTGATATTGAACATCACAGGTATGTCCGAAGAGGACAAATTATTTAATTTTGTCGGCGGTTTGCAAAGTTGAGCCCAAACCAAACTTAGATGGCAGGGGGTCATGAACCTGCTCGATGGGGTTGCTGCTGCAGAAAGGCTCTTTGATTACAAGGGTCTAGCATCTGGAGACACGAAAGGCCGAAAGTACAAGAAGAATAAAGAACAGAAGTCCAAGGATGGGAACTTCAAAGAAGAAAAGGAAAAAGAGCCGAGTCATGATGGCAAACAGAAGAAGGCAGATGGTTGTTACAAGTGCGGAGGACCGTACTATGCTCATAATTTCCCAACAAAGGAGGGCCGAGTGAATGTGAAAATTACGACGACCGATGAGGATGATAAGGAAACCCTGGTCCTAGTAAGCCCTGATGATGTTCCTTAAAGCAATTGGTGTGCCTGAATCAATTACTTCCTTAAATTCATTTATGTTTTTGGATGGATTAGTGAATAATATGCATACGTCCGCATTGGTTGACACAGGCACGACACATAATTTCATGACTGAGAGGGAGACCATACTGGTAGGACTCAAAATCATGGCTCAGGAAGGGAGCATGAAATTAGTGCATAGGGAATAAAAGTCAACAAGAAGAGCAAATTACGGTTCGCTTTGGGGCTCTTGGCCGGCACAGTAAGTACAATTGTTGTCAACAATTTAAATGCACTTGAATTCATTCTTGGGAGAGAATTCAAGGTTTTGCATAGGGTGCATATGATCCCTCACTTAGATGGGATGTTGTTCACACATGTGCATAATCCATTAGTCATCAAATATTCGTTGAGGGGGCCTGAGATTTCTTTTGGTGCAGAGTTGAAAGAGGTGCTTTCGACCATTCAATGGGATGTTGGTTTGTAGAGAGGGGAGACCCGAGAAGAGTTTAGTCTTTTCGAGACAGCGATTCAGATGACCAGAGAAGAACGACCCACGACATACAAACTTGCGTGGGCAAAGCAACGAATAATCAAGGAGGCCAAAGATCACTTTTGGGTGACATGAGGAAATGTGAAGTGTCACGGTGATGAGATTTTGATTGTTCACTTTTGGGGACTTGGTGGGGAAGTTTTGAATCGGCAGCACGGGTTTCCGATAACGTCAACCACTTAAGAAGAGGAAGTTTGTTAGACCTATTTGGCTCGGTGCTAAACGTTCGGGGAGCATCGGTATGAAAGGCTTAACAATGATGCGAAAGTGTGAGATAAAACACATCGGCTTGAGCTGGGAATTCAAGTGATGATTTTTGTTAAGCAAAACAGGCATGAAGGGAACGTCCAACTGGATAACGTAAGCCGGGGGCCAAGTGTGAAGTAAAGCGGGCGTGCGGGCAGCGTCCTGATGGATGGCATGGGCAAGGGGTCCGAGTACTAAGTTAAAAGAACAGTGTGGGATATGTGTTCAAGTTAAGGATCACGGTTGGGCTTGATCTCTTGTTGGTGCGGCTTTGGTGCATATTGATGCATCGTTGGTGCGTATTGAGTCATCTTTGGCGTGGCGAAGGCAT
>JAULKM010121138.1:0-20970 GCA_032355605.1 Rubia tinctorum | reverse complement strand
ATATGGGGAATGTTATCACTTTTGTTTCAAAGATCAACATTCATTCCTTCTTAATAGTAATTCACAAAGACAAACAATGCCATTTCCAAACCTCATTGGCAATCACTCTAGACAAACAACGCCTATCGGTATAAAGTGAGCCGATTTGGTCAAACTATCAACCACCACCCAAATTGCATCATAACCCTTCTGTGTCCGAGGTAGTCCCGTCACGAAGTACATCGTGATGTGATCCCATTTCCATTCAGGAATCTCTAATGGTTGTAGTAACCCTGATGGTTTCTGATGCTCAGCCTTGACATGCTGACACACCAAACATCGTGCTACATATCCTACTATGTCCTTCTTTATGTTGTCACAACAGTACTTCTGTTTCAAGTCCCAGTACATTTTGGTCCCCCCTGGGTGTACAGTATATTTGGACCCGTGGGCTTCTTCCAACACCATTTGTTTGATATCAGAATTTTTGTTGATGTAAACAGTACTATACTAAACATCACCACCTATCTTAGGCATATATTAAGTTGTACTTTTGTCCCCTAAAGTTTATATTTTCACCTATGCCATCCTTATCTCATTTGTATCTCCCTCCTACATCACCCTCTTTCAGAGGAGCGTAATTTGCTAAAAATAAGAATCCATAGTACATTCTCCTACCCATAGGAATCATTTACCTCATTCAAATCCCTCAAGAACACCCACTCTCACTTCACTTTGGAGAAACTCAAAAATTTGAAGCTTTTTCTCTCAAATATTAGCATTTTTGCTTATTCATGTGTGGATTTTTCAGATCTTAGTTTCAAATTTTGAGTAATACTTTGAACCTTGTGTTTAATTGATTTATTTAGATTATTGTGTTGTGATGAGAAAGATGATTTTCTAAACTTTGAGGTGTTTTTGGGGAAGCATGTGGGTTATATGAATGATCATGCATTGAACCAAGTGTGGAGGAAGTATATGTTCTTGTGCTTTGATGATATGATCTTCCTTGTTGTGGTTGTTTAGGAGGAATGATTCTTGATTTCATGATCTTATTGATGAGTTGATATGATTGCCATGAGTGTGTTATTTAGGAATAATGATTCTTGATTGAATAGCCTTTAAGTTGAAATAGCATGGTTTGGAATATCTTGGCTTTTTAGAAAGAATGTTCTTCTTGAATTATACTTATGCATATCTTTGGATATTCTTTCATTACCATTTTTCTTCTTGTTGTGATAGAATGGCTCCAAAAAGAAGTAGGCTGGAAAAAGGGAACAACTTCCCCGGGTGAGAAGGGGAAGAAGTTGGCTAAAGTTGGGAGACAAGAGCCAATAACTTCCCTTCATCCCAACCCCACATTTGTCATTGAGGAGTTCAAAGGGGTAACCAACATTTCTGGGAGTGCGGCTCGAAGGTGGAGGTACCTAAATAGCCCAAAGAGGACCATTTCGGAGACAAAGTTTGCATGCAAGGAGACCTTGACAGCTCTAGGCCTACTCGAGCCCGTCACTTACACCAATAGAGGCAACACCTATTACCTCGGTTCTACAGGGGTTTTACCTCAGTTTTCATCCATAAAAAATCTAGGTAAATGTAGCTATAGTAAAAAGTGTATTTTTTTAATCTCGGTTCATAACCAAGGTAAAAAATATCTTTTACCTCAATTTTTCAAGCGACGTCGACAGGAATTAAATGTGACGTCGCTCCAGTCATTAAGTGCGATGATAAGATATCAGAGCTACGATGTCATTTGATGCAACATCGGCATACTACACAAGCGACGTTGGCCATACAAACAAGACACACGATGTGAGAGGAAAGTCTGTGACGTCATTCCTATCGACGTCGTTGTACAAATCAGTGACAGTGCGCGATGCGGAGCACCCATGACATGTGAATACTGACGTGGAAAGGTGAATAATACAACATCGTTTTGAACATGCGATGTCGCAAAAAAAATTACATGCCGGTCGTACATGTGACGTCGCTTATGCATCACATGATCACCGGTTTGTGCGATGTCGCTGAATAATCGTGGAGATTTTTTTTGTTCAATATCATAATAATAAATATTTGATGAAACAAACAATCGTTCGTCGATAGGCATTACATGATATTTAGTATTGGATTACTCAAGAAATGGTTAAACATCATACACATTTAATTGTTACTCAATGCATGCGGGAAAATTAACAATGACATGTTAAAATCCACAAAATTATAGCATATATTATAAATACATGTTACAATATATAATAATACATAAGGTTGATATTTAATTTAAACATCAACTGTATTGAACCTCCATATTGTCTAAATTGTAAGGCATTGACACTGTCAGGGCGATTAGTGAATGACAATTCATCCATCTACAGTCTATCGATAACTGTCGTTGTCCTTTTACAGCCAATACACAGGAGAGAAAATTTATGTTAGAATTGGACATTCTGTAAATGAAAAACACATAATATTTTCATACTTAGAAGAGTGAATGTCAACTTGGGAAAAATGGATATTGGTAAAAGCGACGTTGCAAACCATAGTGATTGATGTCGCTAAGGTTGACCTACTTGCAAAGTCGGATATTGAAGATAGTTCACGCTTTTTATCCGTATGTATGACGTCGGTCTTAATTTGGTTGTATATTGCAAAGGCCAACTATCAGAGATCGACGTCGCATATTCATATTGTGTTCATACGAATAAGTAATTAGTGTGTACACAATCTGCCCAATTCTTAGAATTTTTTTCTCATTCCTTACAAACATGGCATCATCTAGGAAATAAAAACAACACACACTATATAACATGATGCCCAATCATCATACATCATGAAAATATACAAGCTTTGATCAGTGAAAAAAATAACATATAGAAGTATGGTAATGAAATTGCTAAATTAACATTGAATGTGTAGAAAACTACCTCAATTAATTTGAACCCGGAGATGCTCCATCATCGGATACTTGTTGATATTTAAGAAAGCAAATTGATTGACCTCTTGAATTGTTGTAATTGTGTGAATGGAGAGGATGGTGTGGAGTAGGTTTTTAAGAAAGTGTGTTGAAGATGAGAAATGGGTAATGGTACTGATATTAATGAATAGAAATTTTGGTTGGGGGGGGGGGGGAATTTGGTGAAATGTTTTGACTTAAATTTTCCTTTCCCACTAGAAATTTTATTACAACCGACGCCGGATTCTGTTTGACCGTGGATTCTCTTTAGGCGACAAACTTGGTTCATCGCACAAGAGAGCTGAAGGATAATTTTTTAAAAGTGTCGTAAAATACTCCATGTCAAGATTGGCCCCTCATTCGTCAACCCTTTTAATCCAAGATCGGAATGAAATTTTCAAGAAAATATAAATAAAAAATGTTATCGACTAATTTGCATTAAGACTTCTACCACTTTCTTGGAGGGATCTAAGTGTAAATATTAAAATATTTATTGGTGGTCCCAAACACGATTCTGATCGTCTGGAATAGAAACGTTGTCATCTCTTGTCGAACTTATAATAACCGAGAGTAACAAACAAACATCTCTTCTTGCACATAGTCATTCACAGGGTCTTCCAACAAACCCCTCGTGTTGTCATAAGAAATTATCTACAATTTACTCTAGACCAAGTACTAGCACTTTCTAAAATATGATGGATGGAATTTTATTATATTTTTTCCATAAAAACACCAAGAATAAGAAATTTCATGTGATTCTATGTGGTGGAAATTATCATTCACATATCGCTTATCTAGGTATTGATTGAAATACTAATACAAATGACAAACGATTACCCCAACTTGCATCCCTCTAAGACAATACGCATAATCTCCATAACAAACATTTGACCTTATGGTTGTGTGTAGAGTTATAACGCATTGAACATGGAAGAAAGTTTGGGCTATAGTGTAATTTTTGCAAAGTTTGATGATATACTGCCTGTGAATAATTTGGGCCCATTCCATTCACCCGTTCATGCCTAAATTAAAACATCTAGGACATGATTTATATTTCCACTTCTCCCACATTTGTGGAGGAACCTAAGTGAAAATATTAAATTGTTCACCCGTAGTTCCATCAGAGATTCCAAACCTTTGCCATCCTTAGTCAAACTTATAATGTCAAAAATGATAAATAAACAGGAATGATCCCATGGAAACTTCCCAGCCAAGATCTAATACTAATATATGAGGGATAAATACCCCGGTTCGTTGATGCCTCAAACTTTTAACATGATTTTTGAAAATGACAGATGAATATCCCAGTCATTGATGCCCTGAATTGGAAAATTTGAATATACAATTTTTCATTTCGCCTTGTCCCCCCTCTTGGAGGGATCAATGTGTAAAAATAGAAAAGTTTACCGATTGTTGTAAAATTGATTATGATCGAACCAGACATTAGTATAGTTCATGGAAAATTATAAGTTCAATAAGTATTTGTAATATATTATAAAGCATTATTAACGTCAATTACATTTGTTTTGTTCAAACGGGGGCCCAATGCTATGTTAGTGGGCTGAAATGGTGAGGCCCAAGATCAGACTGATTAACGTCGGTCATATGTCGACTCTTATGTCAGTTAGATCGATTAAGGTGCGACGTCAATACTAGCCGAGCAAATTTCTGAAGGACCTTTTTTTTTAACTTCTCAAGGACTTTAGATTTCTTTCAATTTCATTTTTTTCATAGACATGTTATGTATATGTGTTGGGTTTTCTCACTAATTCTAGAAATCTCCATTTATGGAAGGGGGGATGTTTCTAGGATGATGAGTAAAAATCTAGACTTCCTTCTAGAAGGCTCCTAGCATTTACTATGGTTGGTTGGGAGATGGAAGAGAATTCTAGAGCTTGCTTGGTACACTAATAACTAGAGGTGCTGGAGATGAGTTCATCATTCAATCTCATCCACTCCAATCCATAGCTACTTCATTCCTTAAGGTGTCACACTTTTCTTCATGTTTCATTTTTGACCTTGATCACACAAAGAGGGAAATATGATTTTTCTTTAAGTATTGTGTGTCAATTACATAGTTAAAATATGGTTAATGTTAAATACATAGTTAAAACATAGTTATACACACCATGTTTCCTTGGTATTTAAACACTGCATAATTTCGGCATTTTAAATAGTTTTCTTAGATAAATTGTACTGTGCAAAAACTTAATATGCGATATTTCGTTCAGATAATTCGTGTACCTATTTAGCAAAGGCTTATTTTATGTATAGAACGTAAATTCTTTAATATTTTTTATTTACTCATTACCTATTTCATTGGTCAAATGCAGATCTATAGCGATTCAGATCAGTGATGTGTGCAGACTTCATTAAGTGATATCATACTGCATTTCATACGTACATTAACCCACAATCAGTTTCCAGTGAGCGAGTTCCTTCATGGAAAAGACCTGAACTTTGGGGTCACACTCTACTTTAACCTTGTTGATGGTTCTGCACCCTTAGTTTTCAATGTCATCATCCTACCCTATTAGTACTTAGAATTTGTAACAAATTATGACAAACATTAGTAAAATTAAGACTCTTATGTTGAATGTGATGTTTATATAATTTTATCTGTAATCTATTTGTTCAATGTTATTTTTATGTTATTGAATCATTAATATTTAACCTACCATAGATAACCAAATTTTTATGTTACAATGTACATAAAACTATAATAGACTTGTGTGTAATGATTAATTTGTTTCAACCATTTTCAGAATAGCAAATATTTGTGTTCACTAATCTTTGTTAATATATTGAAATTGTCCATCGACTAATTCCTTTGGAGGTTGGATTGAAACGGTTAACACAACCAAAAAAATATTATGTTTTCATTTTTTTAGTGTTTTGGGGATGTAATTATTCGCATTGGTCGTTGGAGGCCTCATTTGTAATGCTAGCGGGTTTATAAATTTTTGCCCACTAGCATATGCGACGTTGCTACACATGCTGGTTGACTATCGACTTAAGCAATGCACATATGACATCACACCAACTAAGGCGGACAACACAAGTTCCCAAAATGACGTCGTTTTAAAACGGCTATAAATAAAGGATCCCCCAGAATCTGTTCAAGCTTCTCATATACAAGTTTCCCGCGGATACCACGACTCACTCCAACCCTTTCCTCTTCTCCTTTGACACAGGTATGGACTATTACTATTCTGGTGCTTAAATTATTGTAACAGTTACCTCACCTTGTTTAATCTATGCTTTTTGCAGGGGTTGTGTTTTTAGTTTTCTAGTTCGTAGCCATATTTGTTAGGGTGTTAAGTTATAGTACATGTAAACCTAAGTTTCCTGACAAGGATTTATTTTAGGATGTTTTTGTGTAATTTTGTCTTCGTAATGTATAATTTTCCCTAGATTATGAGTTTTTCCCGGTTTCTCTCTCTGATGCATACAAAATTGGTCTCCAGTCGCTTGCCATTTGGTTGATGCGAATGGTTACGACGACGTATATTCTTATTTCAATATATGAATTAGACGTCTCAAGCATATCAATTTATCCATCGGTAATACCAATGTCCTAACGATGTCGTATTTAGACATATAAGTTTACATTATATTTCTTTCTACGACCTCATTTCTGCGTCTATCATTATATTGGTTAAGACGACTAACCGTAGAAGTCGCTGGTACATGTCGATTTAACCACTGGTTCAGACCGACATGTTCCCGCGACACATAGCTGACGTCCCACGTTGTTTTCCTTAGGCTATTTTGCACTTAACATTGTCAATTTATATGCAGCTATAATGGCTGGCGAGGGATCTTCTAACCGCCTCGTCTTCCCGGCATTTTACCATTCTACATATATATTTACTAATACATACATACACTTAATTATCAAAATTATTATTATTTGTTTCAATACAGTTCTCTACACAACAGAGAAACTCTGAACCGGTGGTGTTCGCGCTAGAACATAATACAATGACAGAGGACGACCAGCGTTTCCCCTGTGCTTTGAAGCAATAGAACTTTGGGAAAAACCCAAATTTGGTAAGGACTAGCACAATCCAATGAATAAATGTATGAAATCATTTCATATTCAGTTAACACTATTTATTTTTAATTGTATATATATATATATTCGTAGTGATTTGTTTCCCAGATTAGTACATCCTGAGGGAAATTGTACCACTTATCCCCAATGAGAGAAGACCTCCGTTGTTCTTAGGTGCTCTGAGAGAGAGTGAAGCATGAACTACTCGGGGCAAGGGAAGATCAAGGCCCTATCCCCGAAGGGTTTCTCCGAGTTCCTATCTGGCAACAACCTGAAGATTGGGGACCCCTTATTCTTCAAGGTGATAGAATTTGGGGGGGGGGGGAGATTTTCTTAAAGGTTATCATCATGTGAGGGGATTGAATTTAATGTAATTTCTATTATGATATTGGAACTAAGACAATTATTAGTAACATTTGAAGTTTTATGCACTAATTTGTAAGGATATTTTAATGGCTAATGTTTTTGTCATAATTTTACAACCTAATTTGAACATTATGTAATTGACTATATGTGGGATTTGATTAGTGAATGATTTTTAAAACCATTTCCAACCGTACCATTAAATACCATTTCCTACAAAGTTTTAATTCAAAAACATTCAACGAATACTTTTGTAGACCGAAATGAATCATTTTTATAAAATAAACTAATTGTCCTTTTACATTCTCAAAAATCGATCATGGGACGTTGAGAGGAGAGATAAATGCTAGACCGGAGACAAGCGTACCACCCCAATTTTCCTTTTAATTTCCTTTGTTTCTGCGTGTTTAAAATGTTTACCATGTCGATTGTTTTCCTATTATTCAACCATTTTCAATCGTAACATAAAAAAAACCTACCTTATTGAATTTAAAATAATACTTCATCATTTTTCGAAGTCAATCCTTCTCAACCTTTTCATCTAAAAGCTCTATCTTTACTTATACACGACGTCGGTCATCCATCGCATGTCATGTCATTGAAAATGAAATACTATGCGATTTTTGAAACCATTCAAATACATCATATGCTACATTACAAGCTATTCATTTAGGTTATTTTCTTCGTTTCTTACCCCTTTTAGTTCAGTTAATATAATAACCGAGGTAAAAAACCTACTTCCTCCGTCCCACAACTATTGACTACTTAACTTTTTAGAAGTCAAATTTAGTAAACTTTGACCATTAATATAAGTTTATGTGTATATGATAAAAATATCATGTGAGATATTGTTAGATTCATCTAAACATCTTTTTTCTAAATATCAAATTTTTTATACTGAATTGGAATTCGTAGCTAGAGATATTGATGGTAAAAAATGATCATTGGAGACCTTGAAAAAGTAAATGAGCCAAAAGTAACGGGATAGAGGGAGTATTATTTACTTAGGTTATTTTTACCCAAGGTAAAAAATATTATTTACTTCGAAAAAATTTGACCGAGGTAAAAGAACTTTTTACCCTGGTTATTTGACCTAAGCCAAAAACCGAAGTTAATTTGGGTGAATTAATAGGTCATGTGTTATTTTCTAAGCCGAATATGCTTAGAGGGTTTCTTGGATATGCATTCAAGACTTACATAAGGTGGACTTTGGAGTTTTTGGCGACCTTGGAACAAGCAACAGACAATGATGGGAGAAGAATCATCCATTTTCACTTAGATGATAAGGAGTGTGCTATGTCGAACCAAGAGATAGCCCGAGCTTTAGGGTGGAAGTACGGGAAATAAGTTCTAAGAATACACTGGAAAGGCCTTTTGTTTTCATTGAGCAACTTTTGAAAGATTCTTTCTGGAACAGAAAGGAGACATTTATACAAGAGTACCGCAATAGTCTACTCAGCTTTGAGGTACATCCACCGACTCCTTTCCATGGGCGTATTTTTCCATCGAGAGATCTCATAATGCCCCAGTCGTACGTTCAAATTTTTTAGGCGATGACCCCAGAAGGGACTTTCTACCCCAATTTGGTGGGTGCTTTCGTGGAGGAATGCTAAGCCGCAAGACATAAGAAAGATGGCAAGATACCAATGGGAGGCATGGTCAGACTTCTAGCCCAACACTTTGGACATTAAGTTCCTTCTGCGTTCGCATTGGCAAACTTAGGTCATTCAAGGACAAGGTACACTATGGACAAACTAGCACTGGCTTCAATGATTTCTACCACTACCTAGGAGGACTGATTCATTTGGTTGTATGGTGGCGCCATGATTTGCAATTTCATGATTCTTCCACAACCGAGTGCACCAATATCAACCAAGACACTTTATTGGAGGACTTATTTTTAGCACCCGTTCTGCAGTTTGAGAAAGGCTTCTACAATGTCTTACCAAGCCCGAACATGAACGTTGAGGAGGATAATTTTGAGATTCCATCGAGGGCATCACCTACCCGCAGTCACTTACTTGTGGACCTCCTCTAACAATCGCGCACTTTTGGGGTACAACTCATGAGTTCTACCCAAATAGTGCAAGAGGTTGGTCACGCTCTAAGAGGTATAAGTTTGAAAATGGAAGATTTCGGAGTTATGCTTGACACAGTGGACAACACCATGAGAGAATAGGGAGCTAGATTGGAGTATATTGAATGGGAAATGAAGGATAAATTTTCCATTGTTGATGGAAGAGCCGACATGCAAGAGGAGGCCATGGAAAAATTGATAAAGAGGATGCATGCTTCTAATTTTGAAGGTTTTCGTGATGTCAATCCCTATGAGAGGGAAGAATTGAGGCACGAGGAGAGAAGTAGGAGACGCGAGGCGAGACGCTTAAGGGAGGACCCTTCGGGGCCCCAAGTGTAAGTGTCACTTCTTTTCACATCCTCACTTATAATTTCTACCATTTCATTGCATTGGGGACAATGCATAGTTCAAGTGTGGGGGAGGGAGTAGTTACGCACTTGGGAGTTCTTTATCTGAAGATTCCTTCGTGTTTTTGATGTCATTTTGTTTGGTGATGTTTTAGTTGCACTTTGGTAGTGTGCTTTTGTCTTTAGGGTATTATCCTTTTGTTTCGGGGATGTTTTGGGTGAATTTTGGTGATGTGATTTTTTATTTTACTTATCTTCATGTAGTATGAAACCCATATTTGGGGCATTTTGTTCTACAAAAGAAATAATTGAAATTTTTGAAAAATGATAAAATATATACCTGACTAAGTTGGGAACCCGAAAGGGTAACTTAGGAAAATATGGAAAAATCTCGGATAGGTTGAAAAACCTAGATAAAAATGAGAGGCCATAGTGTGGAAAAGGTGAGAAGTGAGCTCAACATGTGTGAATGCCAGGATAAAAACCCAAAAGAGCTCCTAAGCAAAATCAGAGAAATTAAGAGAAAATGGAAACTTAAATTGAACATCCTTTGGATTGTAATTGAGGGCTTCTTCAGTGGAATAAGTCAGCTTCACACTTACCATATAAATCTTACCCTTTATTGGATCAATTTTGGTGGATAGGTTACCTTAGCTTCTTCAGGGAGAATGAGAATTGCGAGATTCTTACATCTTTGGGGGAACTAGGGTATCTTGGGAATAAGGTCGTATGTATTGGTAAACTTATCTTTATATGCTACTTTCCTCTTGGACCATTGCTCATTTTTGTTTACTCAAGGACCACCATAGGTTTAAGTTGGGGTAATTGATCTGCATCTTTATACATGTGTTAACCAATTCCTTTGACACATTTGTTATTATTTTTTTGGTTGTTCGCTAGTTTTAGTTGGGTTTACATTACAAAGGGTTTAGATGACCAATGTTGGTTTTCTTATCTATATCCTGAGTTTTGTAGACTTAATTGGGTCTAATGGACACTTTGTACTCATGAGCACCTAGATACTCTTTTGTCAGCTTACTAGTAGGTTGTTCATGAGGACTTCTACATAGTTTATAGAAGGTCATCCGCAAGGGTGGTAGTAGATATTTTAAGGCTATTTTCAAGAATTATAGTAGATGAAGGCCATTCACAAGGATGGTAGTAGACAGAATGCCCATAGTCAAAACGTGGTAGTAGATGGAATTGAATCGAGAAAAGAGGGAGTTAAAGTTCAACATTTTCAAGACAGCACGACGATACCAACCAGCGGACAACACCAGTCGGCAAGCATTAATTGGCAGGGCCATGCCGGGCCACAAGGCCGTGCTAGAGGCCTCTAACTCGGACCGTGCCCCAGCCTTTTGGCAAGAACCGTTAGGTGCAACACGACTCGTACTACCCAAATCGTTGTGAGGCTAAGTATGGACATAGACCATGCCCTTTTACATGACCCGTGTCATTTTAGTTCCAATATTTGAATACCTTCCCACGGGGTACGAAGAACGACACGACCACACCATCATTTTTCTCAAAATATTACTCCCAGCCGATGGTCCACCAGAATTCACATGGTCCATGCCATTCAACTGATCAAGAATTTCTTCAAATTAATAGCATGAGCCAAACAACGCGGGCATGTAAAAAATGGAGGACCAGTCGACTCTGGCACAACCCGTGTTAGCCCCAGCAGGCATAGCCATGCCAGGAAGCACCGGCTGTTCCGTTCCCCAGCTAGTAGGATCGCTCCCGGTTACACGGCCTGTGCCAATTTTGGGTGCTAGGTTTTAGCCTTATTTTGGGCTTTTTTCAAGGCTCAATTCCTTACTACTATTTATAAGAGCCTATGTCTACTGGGGTTAAATATTTGCTCATTTGAGACTCCTAAGAGTAGGTAGAGAGAGAAAAGAACTCTTCCTTCTCTCTCATATCGTGTCTTCTCCCTAATATCGTGTCTTCTCCTTTTGTTTTTGGCCCAAAGGCATTGAATCCAATGAAATATTTGGTTTCAATGCTTACGGAGTAGTTAATTAACTTGGGGTTTATATTTGTATTCATGATTTGCTGTTTGTTTTGGGAGATTTTATAGTTCTACCTATCTTTATGTTCTTTTGATTATTATATTTGCATGTTCTTCATATTCTTGTCAATTGCATGATTGTTACACAAAGATTGGCACACACCGTTGTCTAATTTCATGTTGGCGCAACTAGTGATATTAGCCGGGGAGAGAAACCTAGATGTAATAGGGGTAGCGGGGTCCAGGATCGTATGGGTGTGTGCATGTGGGTCGCTGAGTTACCATTACGACGACCGTACAGAAGTCTTAATTATTGAGTTGGCCTAAAGGGTTACAGATAGAGATAATGTTAGCAGCAAACTAGGGTTAGCATGATTCGAAACCTTAGAGCCATCAATAAGGTGCCTATCCATTTGCCTTTATTGGCCTAGGGTGAAGTATTCGTAGTGGAGTGCCCGAGACGTAATAGCACGGGGAAGAATTAGACCTGCACTATGTGTCGCGCCGTTGTTGCACTTCCCTATAAGTGGTAGTGTTTACTATTGACATACATTACGTGTCATAAACCACAGGATAGGTTCATATATCTCTAATGTTACAGAATCTCGGATCGAAACATATCACTGGTTATGTTAAACAAATATCTCCAAGTGCTAGAGATATATAGTTTACTCTCTTGTGTTCTTGCATGCTTGTATTTGTTAGATAAAACCCCGCAAAACCTATTTTACAACATTAGCTATTCCTGACACGTGATCGGATTGACGACTCGATTGCGGCTGTGTATAGTTAACTTTTAGTTTCCTAACATATTTGTGGATGACCCCCAATCTTACCACTACCTACCCTATAGGTAGCTTAGTAGTAGGAATGGGAGCAGCATTATAAATTCTTATCTTTGAATGCCACTCCTCGAGTTAGTTAGTATATCTCCCGTAAAAAGGTTGTGTGTTTATTAGTGACCCCGATGGGAGTCTGGTCAACAAACCATATCTGAGCAACAATCACCATACCGTTGACTTCTGACACCGCAGATGAAGTAAGGGATGAAAAAAACAATGCTTGAATTAGTTGATCTGTTTGAATCCAAGTATCGTAAGCCTTTGAGAAAGCTTTGGTGGATTCAACATCAACAAAATTCATGTCAGAGGATCCTTTAGAGGCGGGATCATTTGGTGGAGCTGGGCATGACAAAGATCCATCAACAAAACCAATCAATTTCGTAGTACGTAAAATAAAAGTAACCTTAGTATGCTAGTGAGAGTAATTGGAACCATCAAACTTGTTGGTGATACAGCTAATCAACGAAGGAAGCAAGTGAGAATTCATCAGGGACGAGTAGGATTAGATCCAAACACAAAAGAAAAATCAAATTGCACCAACCACACAACAAGCTTGTGGTTGGAAGTGGACGATTGATCTAACTTTCGTGTTTGGATTTTATTGCAGCAACAAATAGAATAGCTGCGATCGAAGGTATCAACGACACGTGATAATCCATTCGGCGGTGCGTGGACAACCTATGAAGCAGGCAACATCCTGTTAACCGATCAACGATCAACAACGGCTGGGTAGCGGCGGTGATTGGAAGAAATGACGGTGGGTGGGCGGCGGCCTGGGATATGGAAAGCTAGAGAGAATATTTGGTAATTTTTGGGTATAGCCAGAATATTTTATAGGGACCTAATTGATACTATGATAGAATGTAAAAACCACAAATAGTTGTACATGTGTGTATTCACACACACACACACACACATATATATACACATATATAGTGAGTAAAAATGGTATATTAAGTCTAAAAAAATATGGAATATACAAAACAAATCAGAAAGGGTATTCGTTTATTATCCCGATTCTAAATCAATTATATCTCCATGAATATCTTATCTTTAAATAATTGTACTTAGATTCTCCATCTCACCCTAAAATTGTTTCAGACCATGTCACCCAAGTCTTTATATTTTTTCAAGCTATGGAGATTGGAAGTCTGACACAATTGTACGAGTCTCTTTTAGAGTCGTTCTATAGTGCAATTTGATCCGATAAAGGGGAGTGAATATATGCTCCATGTACTCCCTTCGTTTCTATGAATTTGACGGACTTTTCCTTTTTTGTTGTTTCCATGAGTGTAACACACTTTATCTCTTTATAAACAAGATTTTAATAATTTCATTCATTGATTCAATTTTATAAATTTAATTCCATCAACTTATTTCATTCACCAAAAAATAAGAATCTAAAGTTATGGTGTTAAACTCATGGAAACGGAGACAGAGATGATGTTAGTAAAATAATCGTCAATATGAAAATAAAAATAAAAAGACTCCATCTTAATGAGACCGTCTCATCACGAGACCAAGGGTAAATAAAAAATCAAATAAATAGCTTCTTAAATTTTGTGGTCAATGTTTTACAAGTTATATTTTCTTTTAGGGGTAAATATTATAATATTCACTGAAGTCCAGGGATCTCTTTGCAAATAGTAAAATTGAAAAACCCTCGTCTTCCCAGCAATCACCTCCGTCATTCCGTTCTGATTCCTAGTGTTATAGTCGCTTGATTCGATGCTGGATTCATCGGGGATTCCTGCTGGATTCATCGGACTCGATCTACCGATTAGATTTAGCCTCGATGGGTGAGAATTAGCAACCATCAACCTAAGAATTAGCCTCGAAGAACTACCGCAGTAGTTGCAGATCGGTGGCAAAAAATTCCAGATCCGGGGAGACAAAGAATTGAGATCTGTAGTTGCAGGGAAGATGAGGACGGTGGTGAAAAAACCGCAGGGAAGATGGGTATGGGTGTTCAAAAAAATAAAAAACTGATAACCGGTCAAAATCGAACCAGTATTTAATTCGGTTTACCGGTTAATCGGTTAATATCGATTATGTTTATCCGGTTATGTCATTTAATCAGTTTTATTATTTGGTAATCGGTCTAACCGAATAACCGATAAGAGATTTTATAGTATAATAATTAATTAATTAATTTCAACCTCAAAATTAATTCATTAAACTTTGAACTTTGATAATAAACCCAATATGAAAACTTTAAATTACTAACCCATATTAACTATTCTTTAAACTCTATATTCTTAACCCATATATCTTTAAATAATAATTATGCCAAAAGAAAATAATTATGCCCAAAGAAAATAATTATGCAGACAAAAGTCGACGTAGCTTATAATTGTGCCCAAAACTAATAATTGTCGATGAGATACAATTTTATATTAATTCAAAAAATTATTAACCTCTTATTCAACACAATTATCTAATATCTAATTTTTTTACCATATATTCCAAGTTTTACGGTTCTAACTACTATTTAATATCAATATCAATATGAATTTATATATTTAATTTGAAATGAACAAAATATATAATAATCGGTAATAACTGACACATCAACCGAAACCGGTACTAACCGAACCGGTAAAACCGACAACATTATCGGTCGGTTATTCAGTTCCTTATAAAATTTTATAAACCGGTAAAAAACCGAAAGCAAAATTGATTAACCGTCCAACCGACAAACCGATCGGTTGAACATCCCTAAAGATGGGGAGGGTAAGTTACTGTAGGCCAAAAATATAGTTAGATGGGCTGAAAATAAGAAAATAATATTGGGCTGATGTATTTAAATTTAATGTGTCAAACTATGATTCAACTAAAGAAAATGAAACATCAAATAAAAATGTTAAATTATAAAATAGAAATGTTAAAATATCAAATAAAAATAAATTGAAGATACATCAAATAAAAATAATGAAACATCAAAAGAAAATGTTTAAATATCAAATACAAAAATTAAAATATAAAATATAAAATACAAATTAAATTAAATTAATAAACCATCAAAAAAAAGTTAAAATGTTAAATTTAAATATAAAAATATCAAAATAAAAAAAGCATCAAATAAGTGCACTAAGCTAAATTTAAAAAAAAATCAAACAAAAAAGTGTAAATATAAAATAAAATAATGCAATTCCAAATAAAAAGTATTTAAAACTAAATATCAAATTAAAATATTTCAAGATCAAAATAAGAGAGTTCAACCATCAAATAAAATCACCACGTCAAATTAAAAATACATAAGCATTGAATAAAAACACTAAAATACACATGAATTTTAAAACATAAAAATGTAACACTAATATTTTTGGAAAATAAAATATCAATACAAAAAATTGAAACACAATTTCAAGCGAATGAAACATTAAGTATACACTAAATAAAAATAAAATATTTATAAAATAATAAAAATCAATATTAATTTAAAAATGACACGTTGAAAAATAATAAATCAAAAAAATAAAAGTATAAATTATAAATTTAAATTTAAGATAATAAATCATCACCAACTAATGTCAACATATAAAAAGTGTCAAAAATTTAACATGCAATCACAAGATTCACAATAAAAGATCAAAATTTAACTTTAAAATATATGATTTAAGTGAAAAAAAAGATTCTGAAAAAAATCAAAAGGTTTGATTGAAACATCAAATACAGGATATGAAACGTCAAGTGTGGTCACAAAAACTTGTGCATTGCGCAAAAAATAAGGAAAAATATTTATCAGCGAGTTTCTTAGACCCGGATTCTTAACCCGCGAGATTCTTTTTACCCGAAATCATTAATTCCCCAATTATTTATGACCAACACCCCCAAAATGTAGTTTTTGCACCCAAATCCCTCTTTCCTCTCCCAAAATTTCTCAAATTATATTTAGTACCTATTAAGGAATAGGAAAATTATATGAATATTACTTGTAATTGTAATTAGATTTAAATTCCTTCTCCTTTTTTGTATAGGTCTTTGTACCTCTATATGATGTACCCCAGATCATGAATACAAACACATTTATTACCCTTACTTTCTACATGGTATCAGAGCCTAAATCTCAAAACCCTAAAGAAAAATTTCGCTGCAGTTTTCGATCTTCCACCGCCCGATGTTCGCGCGCTACTTTCACGCGCAGCCTTCTCCGCCATCCGTAGCTCACCGTTCATCGCCAGATAGCCTTCCGCCGCCGCTTCACACCAACTCCAGTTGTCACTGATCCGACCGACATTCTTCCTAATCCACATGCGTTGCCGAGCTTTCACATGCGCCGCTGCATCGTACGTTCAAGCGACGCCACTACTTCTCCACTCGGCGCTGCGTTAAATTCCCGTATCGATAATCTGCTTCTGCTGCTGATCCGTGACTATGTCTGCACCTGGTTCCAGTTCTGATGCTGTTGAGAAATCCCGTATCGCTGCTGAATCTGAGACTCATAAGCTACAGAATCTCAATGCGGCAGATGTGATTGCAGCTTTACTAAAAAAATTGCAATTACAATCTGGCTCTTTGGGATCTGTGCCTGCTGGTCGATCTCTGAATGATCCTTACTATCTTAGTACTACTGACGGTCTATCCCGTCATACTGAAAGGTGAAGATAATTATCTTGAATAACCTGCTGCAATTTCTTGCTCTATGCTTGCCAAGAAGAAAATTGGTTTTATTGATGGAACCATTATCAAACTCCCGGATAATCATCCTGATGCAGTTGATTGGCCAAGAGTTAATGCTACCCTTGCATGTTGAATTTTGCAGACTCAAGATCCACAATTGCATTCTTCTACCAGCTGCTATGTCATAGTTAAGGAATTGTTGGATGATCTTAAGGCACGATTTACTCTTGGGAATGGTCCAAAAATTCTATAAATGCGTGAAAATATACAGAAATATCGGCAGAATGGTCAGAATGTTGCAATTTATTTTGGCAAACAGAAAAAGTCGTTCAGTGATTACAACTCACTTCGGTCTCCTTTAGTTTGCACCTGTTAAGCTTGCAAACCTCTGTGCACATGAAACCATGCTGCTAATGCCTTCCGAAATGAGAGAAAGACATGATCTATCAATTTCTCCTGGGTCTTGATGAAGGCTACAATACCTTGTGATCCAACATCATGACCACTGATCCATTGCCACCTATTATGTGCATATATGCTCTTGTTGCCCATGAGGAGAATCAGAAGGCCGTCATTTGATCTAGCGAGTCTTCAACTGACTCTATGGCATATGCTGCTCGACTCCCACCACTACCGGGTTCTTCGCAAGTTGCTCTCACTTCAGCTAATCGCAAGAATCTCACCTGTACGTATTGTCAAGTAAGTGTCACGACAAAGATATCTGTTTCAAGCTCACAGGCGTACCCAATTGGTTTAAAGAGTTGAACCAGAAATCTAAGAAGATGAGGTCATCTCCACCGACCACCACCGTCGGTAATGGCGAACCAGCCGTCGGCGTCCGCCAGGCTCTACCGCCTATTGTCGGAGCTGCCGTGTCACCACCTGGACACACCGCGACAGCCGCCCACCTTACCCCTGCCTGTTCTGACTTTGATCACGCTCCGTCTGATGACCAATAGAGTATGACGCAACATTTATTTAAACATTTTAATGATGTGTCTAACCATAGGTCAAATAAGTCTACTTTACCTTGGATTCTTGATTCGAGAGGCATATCACATGACTGGTGACAAAATTTCTCAGCTTGATATTACTACTGCTGTCAATTCTCTGAATGTTATAATGCCTGATGGATTTGTGTCATCTGCAACACAATATCGTTCTATTCTTTTTGGAGATGCTACTCTTACTCATGTGCTCTACATACCTTCTCCGCGATGACATTTATTATCATGCTCTAGATTGCTATCTTCCTTAAAATGTCTAGCTTTGTTTACTTAAAATTATTGCATTTTACAGAAAATTAGTACGGGGAATGTGATTGGAGTGGGTGAACAACAGGGGGGCTTATTGGCTTCGTCTGCTGGATAAGAATGATCATCCTAATATCTTGCAGTCTATTCCGACAGTTGCTTTAGTTTCATCTTATGATTTATGGCATTAGCGTCTTGTGCATTCTTCCTCTACAATGTTGTCTTCTGTTTCTACTCTTGATTTTAGCACCAATAATGTTTCTGTTCCTTGCTCTATATTTCATAGAGCAAAGCAGATTAGACATAGTTTTCCTTTGAGTTCTTCGAATGCTAGTTCTTTATTCGAATTATACATTGTGATGTTTGGGGTCCTTAAAAAACACCATCTTCTAGTGGTGAATTTTATTTTTTTGACTATAGTTGATGATTATTCATTATCTATTTGGGTTTATTTATTAGTTGTTAAGTCAGATGTTGCCTTTAGATTTATTGAATTTTGTGCCTTGACAAAAAACTAGTTTGACCGCGTGGTTAGGCGTGGTTAGGCGTGTTCGGGCTAATAATGGTACATTATTTCTAACTTTGAGATCATAGTTTGCTGAATCTGGGATAATTTTTGGAACATCTATGGTTGATACACCACAGCAGAATGATCGTGTTGAGCACATGCATCGCCACTTGTTAAAAGTGGCTCGTGCTTTGCGTTTTAAAGCTAATCTGCCAATTGAGTTCTGAGGAGAATATGTTCTTATAACTGTATATTTGATCAATCGGACATCGACGAAGCAACTCGATGGTCACAAACCATTTGAGTTACTCTTTGGATGTTTGTGTTTTGCTTCCTACATCCCCAGATTCTGTGACAAGTTTGCTCCAAAAAGTCGTTGATGTTTGTTTCTTGGGTATCCTGCTGAAAAGAAAGGTTATCATCTTTATGATTTGGAATCCCGTACTTTCTTTAACAGTAGAGATGCTGATTTTTATGAAGACCAATTTCCATGTGTTGTACTCTGGGAAACTTCACCTACGCAGCCCACCTTACCATCACCAGATACCTCATCGACGTCGGGCCCTTTACCGCCACTGGTTGCCTCACCACCGCCGACTACCGTGATGCCATTGGTTACTCTGTCATCGCTGATTACCTTGACGACCAGTACTCCATCGCCAGTTTACCCTGTCTCTCACGAGCTTCACGCGCCGTCGACCGCCATCGACCACACGTTGCACGTGCCGCCTCAAGCTGCTCCGACCAGCCTGTCGCCGACCAGTACTTCGGCGCCTTCTCTGCCTATCTCGCCCTGCCGCCTGCTTTATTGGTTATGTTTCTGGCGTCGCCACTTGCGGCCGAGTTACCCGCTGTACGATATAATGTTCTCAATCTTTGACCTCCTACTTATTTGGCAGATTATGTTTGTTTTGTTGCTGATATTAATAGCCCTCTCACTGGTACGACCAAACCTGCAACGTCACATTTCTCAGGTGTCCTCTATCCTTTTACTGATTTTGAAAATTGTGATAAATTTTCTAGTATGCATTATAGATATTTGGGTGCAGTAACTTCTAGTGTAGATCCCACCATTTACTATGACGCTTCGAAGTATGTGCATTGGCGTGATACAATGGCTAATGAGATTAATGCACTTGAGTGCAATCAGACCTGGACTTTGTCTTTATTAACTCTGGATAAGACTGCTATTGGATGCAAGTGGGTGTATCGTACCAAGTTCAAGCCTGATGGTACCATTGAACGTTACAAAGATCGGTTGGTGGTTCTTGGAAATCGCCAAAAGGAAGGAATTGACAACACTGAGACATTTGCCCATGTTACAAAGATGAATTTTGTACGTCTGTTTTTATCAGTTGCACTTATTTGTGGTTGGGGACTCCACCAAATGGATGTACATAATGATTTTCTACATGGTTAATTGCATGAAGATGTATTTATGCGACCTCCACCGGGCTACCCCGTGCTTCCTGGCCAGGTTCGTCTCCTTCAAAAATATCTTTATGGTCATCGGCACGCTCCTCGTAATTGGTTTGCAAAATTGGCTCATGCTTTACGTGCATTTGGTTTTGTTCAGAGTAAGGCATATTACTCTCTATTTGCTTTTACTCATCTCAGTTTCTTTGCACGTACTTGTTTATATGGATGATTTGGTCATTACTGGTAGTTCTTCGTTGCTCCTCTTTGAATTCAATAAATACCAGAGTTCTTGTTTTCAGATGAAGGATCTTGTTACACTTAAGTATTTTTTGGGTATAGAGATTTCTAAAAGACCGGATGAGATATTTTTTTCACAAAGGAAATATGCCTTGGATATTTTGTCTAACACGGGTTTGTCGGCTTCTAAACCGATTGATTTCCCTATGGAGCAATGGGAGGTCGTCGCCGTACCTCTCAAAAATACAATTTATAAGCCCAATATGCTTACTAAATACAACTAAGTAGATAG
>JAULKM010121121.1:0-20972 GCA_032355605.1 Rubia tinctorum | reverse complement strand
ATCTAGTTCTTAAACCAAACTGAGCACAAATAAAACAACCAATTTCCAATACTAATTACATAAATAAATAATCCAAAAATATCGTTCAAGCTATGCCAAAGGATAAAATACAAAAATTATAAGGTTCTGCTGCAAAACCCCTATCAAATACATTCAATACATCCAGTTGAATCTAAGAGGCGGAAAAATAAACGTATAATTTGAAAGTTAGAGAATTAAATAAAGAATTAACGAGAGAGGTAGATTTTGATGCTAATTTGCTATGTTGTTGATAGTCAGATGATGAATGAACCAATTGAGCCAATAATCTCGTTTATAAGACAATAATCGTTCTTAAGATCTAAGTAAGGATGGAGATAACCCTTTTGAGCTAAAAAAGAAGGTATTTAAATCTAAATAGCTTACAATTTCAGTTCTGCAAGGTTACAAGAACAAAACCTCTATCTTTCAAAAGTCAGAAATAAAAATAGCAACCCAAGCAGATCAAATCAACAAAATATGTCTATTCCTAATCCTTTATCAGGATCTCATCAGACAGCAATAACCCATTTCAAAAAACAACACAATAAGGCACAATCTTTGCATAAACAGCTAATACTAAACAAATACATTCACAAAAATGAAGCACTTTTCCTAAATATCTATTTAGAAGGATCTTTTGCTTACCTTCGATGCCGAAATGGAAGACGCCGAAACCAAACCAAACAATGTAGCTATTGAGTGGGGTAAGGTCGTAGACATTAAGTATGATACGGATTGGGGCGACACCCTTTCTTCAAAACAACAAACTGGTAACCATACCCCACCGCCGCCGCCTTCACCCCTCCGCCGCCTCACCCTCCGTCCGCCGCTTCAGCCCCTGCCTCATGCCTCCCTCCTCCCACCTTCAGCTTCCCTCAATCATCACCTCCCACACCACCCCTAAGCTCCACCGCCCATGCCACCCCTCTGCCGCATGGGGAAGAAGAAATGGGATT
This sequence comes from Rubia tinctorum, assembly GCA_032355605.1. Lineage (NCBI taxonomy): Eukaryota > Viridiplantae > Streptophyta > Magnoliopsida > Gentianales > Rubiaceae > Rubia > Rubia tinctorum. The sequence goes on along the minus strand of JAULKM010121121.1, from coordinate 19,995 downwards.
CAACGCAAACTGAGGGAGAGGCGTAGAACACCACGAAAAACAGAAGTAGCTCAGATGGTCTGGTGGCGCCGAGTGGCGTAGGAGAGGCACAAGAATGAAGAAGGAGGAGCTGTGTTGAGGAGGCAAATGAAGAAAGAGATGAATGAAAAAGGAGTGCCGATGGAGGCGTAAAATGAAGAAGGAGATGCAGTAATAGATTAAGGAAGTTAGGGGTTTGCGTTGGGCTGAAATTAAAACCCAAGTGATAACTTTTGTTTAAACTGGAAATCAATTCATGTTTTATAAGTTCATTATATGTCAATATTAAAATTTGCAAATATAACTATTATATTTATATTTAGAATTTAAAATAAATTTTATCTTACTGTGTATACTTTCATAAATATTTAAAAATAAAATTTTAGTATTCAAATTTGATAAATCACGTAAGCTTGACCCTTATCAGTTAAAGTTGCTACCTTCATTAGTATTTTTATTTTATTAAGTTAAGTAATAATTACCATTGTTTAATTAAGGTCAAACATTTTTTCAGTATTTATGTATAGAAAGTTAAGTATGAATTGACATTGATTAGTTGTATGGAAAGTCACAGTCCAGCTAACCGTACTAGAGTGTAAGTCAACCTAGTAATTAGTGTTTATATATTTAAAGTCAAGTAAGTTTTGAGCGTAAAAAATGCTATCTTAATTTCTTCTTATTTGCAGTTTGAACCTTGGTCTTTCTATAACACGTGGAAAATTAAGCTATGGCCCTAAAATTTCGTTACGGCATTATCCTTCTCATCAAAATACACTATTTTTGTTATCCTTGCATAAATATAGAAATAAAAAATAAATTATTTTTTGGGTAAAATGTTGGAAAGCGCTAGTACATGTTCTAGAGTAAGTTAGAGTTGATTACTTTAAAGTAAGAAAGGAAAATAGAAAAGGATTACGAATATGTTATTGCGCCGCATTGTTAATAAATATTACCTTATTTTGTTGAAAAATACAAGGAGGGTGTATAGGGAAGCACCACATTCGAGTGGATTTCATTTTGGAGTTACGAGTAAAGTTTTTACTATTTGCACTTAGGTCCCTCCAAGAAATTTGGAATCGGCAAACAAAATTGGCGACACTAAAATTCAATTGAATAATATACGATTGCGATTTTGAGATTTGGGCATGTATTGGTGAATGGAAGGGTCTCAAAAGTCAACATTGATTGCTTGTACACAATTTTGAAAAATTACACTGTGGTCCAAAGTTGTGTTTTCCCCTTATCCATTACTCTAAAATACATGATTTTTTTTATTCTTACCTAAATATAAAAATATTAAATAATATATATATATTGTGAATTGTGGGAAAACGCTAGTAGATGTTCTAGAGTAACTTAGAGTTGATTACATAGAAGTAAGGAAGAGAAATCGGAAAGAATTACGGTTATATTTTTGTGCCCGATCGATGATAAATATTCCGTTACGGATTAGGAAAATCAAATGGGGGTGTATAGGGAAGCACCACGTTCCAGCGGATTTCAATTTGGAGTTACGAGTAAAGTTTTTACCTTTTCCACTTAGCTCCCTCCAAGAAATTTTGAATTGTCGAATCACAAAATTGGCAACACCAAAATTCAATTGAATCATATACGACTCCGAATTTTCAATTTGGGCATGTATGGGTGAATGGAAGAGCCTCGAAAGTCAACATTGATTACTTGTACACAATTTTGGAAATTTACACAGTGGGCCAAAATTGTGTTTCTCCATTGTTCATTGCTCCAAAATAAATGGGTTTTTGTTATTCTTACCTATATAAAATTAATAAATAATATAATTTTTTTGGTGAATTGTGGGAAAGTGTTAGTAGATGTTCTAGAGTAACTTAAAGTTGATTACATAGAAGTAAAGAAGAGAAATCGGAAAGAATTACGGATATGTTCTTGTACTCGATCGATAATAAATATTCCATTACGGATTTGGAAAGTCAAATGGTGGTGTAAAGGAAAGCACCACGTTCCAACGGATTTAAATTTAGAGTTACGAGTAAAGTTTTTTAACCTTTTGCACTTAGGTCCTTCCAAGAAATTTGGAATTGGCGAATCACGAAATTGGCGACATCAAAATTCAATTGAATAATATACAATTGCGAATTTGTGATTTGGGCATGTATGGGTGAATGGAAGGGTCTCGAAAGTCAACATTGATTACTTGTACACAATTTTGGAAAATTATACTATAACCCAAAATTGTGTTTCCCCATTAACTATTGCTCCAAAATACATTATTTTTGTTATTCAAACATTCATATTCTTATTTATATTGGGTCAATAAAGGTTGATCGTTGAATAATATAAGTCAACCTAGTTATAGTTAAAGTCAACAAAAGAAGTGAACGATGTTGAAATTCAAGAAAAAAATAATTTAGCTTAGAGCGGCTGCGTGCAGCTGCGGAAATCTCATAATATTTTTGGCAAAAAAATTAAAAACATTTGGCAGTTTATTTTTGAATTTTTGGCGGGAAGTTTGAATTTTGGAAAAATATTTAGCTTAGAGCGGCCGCGCGCAGCTGCCCCGATCGCATGAAATTTTTGGCCAAAAAATTCAAAATTTTAGCGGGAAAATTGAATTTTATAAATATTTAGCTTAGAGCAGCTGCGCGCAGCTGCGCCCATATCATGAAATTTTTGGTAAATTTTTTTAAAATTGTTGGATTTTTTTGCGGGAAGATTGAATTTTAAAACTTTTAGAACCGGTTTTTTAATTAACACAGATTTAAAAAAAATTAATATCGGTTTTAAAAAACCGGTGCTAATTTTTTTTAATGTGCTAATTTAGCATCGATTTTCAAAAAAACCGGTGCTAATTAAAAAAACCCGGTGCTAATTTATTTGGGGCACCAGTTTTCAAAAACCGGTGCTAGATGGGTGTCTTTGTGGTAGTGAACTTTCATTTCTCTCTCATACTCGCTCAACCAAGAGCAAGATTCTGAGGGTGGTCGTAATGACATATGCCAAAAAATCTCGTTCGTTGAGCATCCCCTCTCCACAGAATATATTTTTCTTTTTCAATAAAAACAAAAACAAAGAAAACACACAAAATTTGGAATCGTAGTGCAAGGTTTCTCGGTTTGAACCAAGAACTCAAGCAATACCTATTCCTGAAAATAATAAACACACAAAGAGGAAACAAACAAAAACAAAGGAACACTCCAAGAAAAACAAAGAACAAACTACTTTACCAACTAGTCAAGCAAGTTAACAATCAAAATTTTAAACTAGCATCCTCGACAGCGGTGCCAAAATTTGATCCACACTCCACGAGGTCGTTAATTTGTGGGAGAATTAGCCCACGGAGCGCTAGGAGATCAAAAATAAAGATTTATATGTTTCTCCCTTACTCACTACCAACTACTAAAGAGTAGCTAGTGGCAAGTTCGGAGTTGTCGACGAAGATGCTAGAATTCGAAGGTTAACCATACAAGACTCACAATCGAGCATCACTTCAATTGTGTGTCGAGAATATCTAGTGTCATAAACATAGGTTTTGGGGGAGGGTGGGTTATCTAATAAACTACTAATCATACAAAGGAAGAGAACAAACTGTATAAAGCTAAGCTTTGGGGATATTTGTGTAACATGATAGATAGATGAGTTTGATCCTAGATTCTATGGCATACAAGACATATAAACCTATCTCAATGTCTATGTCACATAGTGTGGTTGACAGTCTACACTTCCCAATGTCTGTCACACAAATGTGCCTATGTCCATCCTATCACGCCATCTCCGTAATCGGAGAAAGTGCATATTGTGGTCAAACCAAGCTCCGCTCCTCTTTCTCCATAAAGAAATACATCCTGGGCACTCCACTGTGAACGTCTCTCCCTAGGATAATAGAGTCAAAGGAATTGGCGCCTCATGATGACTCTAGGGTTAAAATGACAATGGCCGCTATACTACAACCCTAGTTGCTACAAACTATCATGCCTCACCTATCAATTTACAATCCATCCAGTCAAATTAGGATATGAAAATTGGAATGGTGCTCACGGTCCTATATGCATACACTCACATAATCGAGGACTCACAAACCCACAACATCCTAACTGACACTCCAAAGGGGGAAAACAAGCCTAGCATGATTCATGTCACATACAACAATGGTGTATCAAAGAGTATAATTAACATGCATAATTTTAAGAATGTAAAGAGGAAATCAAACATGATATTCATAAACAAATAAGATTGAGTGACCTAAAATTTCACAAAATCTTTACAAGTCATGAATACAAATTAGATCTCCAAGTAAATAAACTACACCCTAAGCATTGAACCCAATTTTACCATTGGATTCAATTCCCTTGGCCACAAAACTAGGAAATACTAAATGAAGAGATAAGGGTAATTCCCTTTCTCTCTCTACCAACTCTTAGAAACTAAGAGAATAGAATTACAATAATGAAGGCTCTTTCTCTGACTTCTTAAACCCTAGTAGACCAGTGCTTCTTAAATAATAGGTGGGAAATGGACCTTAAAGAGGCCTAAAACCAAGGGAAACCCTAGCATCCACGTTGGTATGGGCCATGCAATAGCACACGGTCTGCGCCGTACATCCCGTGCAATAGTGCACGAGCTACTGACCGGAGGCATTTCCCCGACAAACTGAGTGTGTGACCGGTGCAATTTCTTGTGGGCCACCAACTAGAAGGGTGTTTTGGCTAATTGAGTGGCGCGGCCCGTGCAGTTCCTTGCGGGTCACGGCTTGGAGTTTAAATCTTCATCTTCTGATTACGCGATCTTGCAGATGTCCATGGGGTACGAACTGGGTCTTCAAATTAAGAGGCACGGGTCGTACAATAGCACGCTACCCGCGCAAGTACTTTGCTGCACAACCGTCTTGAATGGAACGGGTCGTGCCAGTCTTCTAAGTCCTCTAGAGTTCAACTCCTTTCTTCTTCTTCGACGTATCCCATCTACTACCACGATTAAGTGTGTGGCCTTCGGGTTACTACCTTCATTGCGATTAGCCTTCAATATCTTCTACCATTCTTGCGAATGACCTTCACTAAATCTATTCTGAAGTGCTATGAGCGTTTGAAAATGAATCTCACAAAATAGGATCTAAATGCTCGTAAGGACACAAAATTCATTAGGTGTAACTCATCTACAGAACAAGGGATTTAGACAAGAAAACCAACAAATATTATCCAAACCACTTGTGATGTAAACACAACTAAATCTAGTAATCAACCATACAAAATCTACTAACACATGTGCTTAATGCATTAGGAAACACATGCTTCTAGAGTCACATCATGTAACATTGGACGACATTAAAAAAGTGTACCATTGCAAAACACAACACCAAGATTTACACTATAACACAGTGGTTACACAATTCCATGCATTGGAGTATGTCGATCAACGAATGTTCTAGGGACGACGGTTCATAACAATAGCCATTTTAACCATCATTGATGCCTCTTTCCTTCACTAATGTTTACGATGAATTTTTTTTTGAAAAAATCCCCTAACCCATACCTCTTAAGGGCTCCCAAGGACATCTGATACATGAGGTCTTTAACTTCTAAAGTTTTCGAGATGAAGCGATCATGATAGCCTACGATTCACCACTTTGTTGGCCATGTTTATCAATTATACGAATGTTTTCATGGATTTATGCTTTTGGTGGAACCTACCCATAAGTTTGTTCGTAAGTTGAGCCCAGATGGTGATGCTTCGCTTGGCAAGCAATGGTACCATACGATTGCGATTAATTCCTACCAAGAAGAAGTAACAAGCTCTGCATACCAGTTGGATGGGTGCATCACAGAACCTCGTATAGTATTGTAAGAGTGCAGGAGCTCCTTAGGATTTGTTGTTCCATCATAATATTTTAGTTAAGTAGGTAGTTTGAAGTATTTCATCATTGCAAAATTCTATAATTCTTCCACCTGAGGGGAGTGTTCCATTTCCTCCTTTACTACGTAGCCCAAAGTTGTGTCAGAATCTTCATGTTGTCTCATCAGTGGCTACTTAATTTTCTCTTCTTTGCTCCCTCTTAGATTCCTGATGATTTTTATGGTTTTCCTGCAATCCTTTAGTTGTACTAACGAACTGCATGTAGAGATGCTCCCTATTAGCCTGAAGAAACACTATGAAAGTTCTCTTCTCTTTATCGGTGTGTGCGGGTTGGGGATGGGGTTTCCACTTCTAGGTTCTCCACTCTTCTAGACATCCTCGATCACGAGAGGTGGTTTGGGTTGACAAGCTGGTGAGCTTAGCAGCGGAGGGGTGACGCAATTACATTATGTGCTCAACTTGTCAATCTTCTAGTCTTTGACACCATGACTTAAAAAGAATGGTGAAAACCACAGAAAGTTCCCACAGTTGCCGCCAATCAAGTTTTTTTATAAACATACTAGTCTTTTTTATTTTTAATTAAAACATCCACCATTGGTGGATATGAGAGATTATTAGGCTCTCCAAACCCCAAAATAAAATCCAAAAAGATAGATTAGTTAAGGATGTACATTGTAAAAGGTCCTGATTCTATAATGCCTTACGAGAGGGGCTCTAGTGATCTATTTGATTATGTTTCCTGTAATCGATCTCCACCCCTCGTGTTAATCGATTCAGACCAGATATCCAATAAGATCATACTAGAGAAAAAAGAAAGCTACTGAGGGAAAGAGCCAAATGTAATATAAGTTGAATTAAAGTATGTCAGTAGCTTGAGAAATGAATGCATTTTCACAGTATCGACATAGCAGCAGAAGAAGTTCAGATAAAATCCATCCATTGTGCCTCATTTTATGAATAGAAGTAGCTACAGGATCAAAAATAGTAGCAGTAGCAGGTGCATGAAAGAAGTAACAAAACCAAAGGCACCGTGAAGAAGATCAGTAGTTGCATCGTTTGCAAAAGACAAGCTGCAAAAGCACGAATAGCAATCAAAATAGAAGGGGTAGCAGATGTGATGAACCATTGATCAAACTGCAACAGCACCATCTACTATAAGGGTTTCTCCAACAGGTCAGAAGGAGTGTGAAGCATCCCCTCACATCTTGTGAAAGGAAATGAAATCATCATAAAGATTCAGCAAGAGGTTCCTGAGAATTTGGAATTCAAACTTCAGCTAGCATGATGAGCATAAAAGAATTCAAATTTTAGCTAGCAAGATGAACATAAAAGAACATAGTAGTGTGTAATATCCTTCAGAGAGAGGTATGAAATGTTTACTGTGTGTCATTGCCATGATATAATGGAGTCTTAATTCTAAGGCTAGAAATATAATTTTTTTATCCATGAATATGATTCCCTTAAGCTTTTTTTTCAAATTTTGCCATGATAGATCCTTGTTATTCAGATGATGAGCTTCCTTAGATAAAACGTCAGGAGCAAGATTACCTTTTCTCTTAGTGAATTTCAAACCTTCCCTAGATCTTATTATAACTTCATTTACATTTCAACACAGTGAGTACAGATGCCGTGGAGCATTTACTGGAATTGGATTGCTAAAAAAGAAACTGATTCAATTTTGACTGAGTAGTTAGAAAAGTTCCTGGCTTGTTTTATTCCTAAATGTATAGAAAGAAGTTCAGGGTGTTGGGGAGACATGACTAATTGAGATTAAGTTTGAGCATTAATGAAATTAACATCTCCATCCCTAGTAATTAGACCTAATCCTGCAGAATGATCGACCCTCAACCAGGAAGCAGCTACATTAATTTTATAATATGTGGTTGGTTTAGTCCAGTGCACTAACTCTGGTAATATCCTTCTTTTCCTTTTCAAAAACATTACACAATCCTTAGATATCCAGAATTTTTCCTCTTAAAGGTCTGCAGTTAATGGCTTAGCAGCTAGGCTAAGTTTAACATAATATTTGATACTAAGAATTACATAGATAGTGTTCCAGCTCTCACCCTCATATACTCTCTTATTTTTCATTTTCCAAAAATTCTAGAAAGTTGTTATTGCAAAAATCCGCACCATTTTATTCTAATTTTTTTTTTGCCCTTGGAAAGTTTGGTAGAATGATATTCTATCCCAAGTAGAGTGAAAAGGTATGTCTCTAATTCCGATTGTGTTTTGCACAGCAGACCAAACAAATGTAGAATGATGACATTCATTGAAAAAATGGTGGATTGAATCCGAGTAATCACAGTTAATGCATTTAGAGGCCATATAAAAACCTTTTTTGATTAGCATGTCATCAAATGGTAAAAGTGAATTCATAAGTCTCCACATGAAAATAGATAACTTCCCTGGTATATTTTTATTCCACACTTGATTTAGAGAGGCCACCTTTGGTCTCTTAAATCTAAAAGTATTGTAGGCAGATGCAGTGGTGAAGTTCCTATTTGATAAAGGTTTCCAGATGAGCCTATCTTCATGACTTGCCTTTAACTCAAATTCCTGCAAGAGAAGCAACACACTGGTAGCCAAGTAAGGCTCCAAGAAGGGTAAATATGCTTGTTTATCATTTATAAACTGAGAGATAGTGATTCCAGGAAAAGGAAGATCAATATGAGATGGCCATTTATAAAATAAAGCACCTATTCCAAACTAGTTTGAATTCCAGAAACTACTATGTCCTAATCCATAGATAACCTATGAGATAGAATTACATTCTTCTGTGATTAATTCTATCCTAGATCTGATATGGGATGTGTGACTAGAGTTACTAAGCAACCACATTAGATTAGTCCATAAAGTCTTATTCAATTTCAATTTCCACCACAATTTTTCTGTTAAAGCTTTGATTGTAGTGGAGAGATCTCTAATTCCCAGCCCATTTTCATCTTTTGGAATGCAGCATTTTTTCCAAGCTCTCCAGTGAAGCTTATGGTTACCCTCATCATTATCCCCCCAGAAAAATTTTGCATCTAAGGATTCTAACCTTTTAATAACATGTCTTGTTGGTTTAAGAACTGCAAAAATATGTGTTCCTAGTGAATAGAGACTGTAATTGATTCCTGCAGGTGATAACCATAGATTTTTCCAATTTATGAGTTTATGCTCAAATTTATCCAGTAAGGGGCTAAAATATTCATTTTTAATTCTGCCTTGGAAGATAGGGGTTCCTAAATATGTCATTGGAGTTTTCCCTTGGTTCATCCTTAAGATTATTTTAATTAGAAGTATTCTAGAGTTAGGCATCCCATTTTTAAGAAAAAAACACTTTTTTTATAGTTAATGTGTTGTCCTGATGCAACTTCATAGGCATGTAGGAATTGTTCCAGATTCTTAAGATTTTTAGCATTAGCAGTAGGGGAACAAGGATGTATCATTAGCATACATTGTGTGTGTTGGGTGAAAAATGTTATTTGGAATTTGGTATTGTCCGATATTCCTAAGTTAACTACATGTCTTATGGTTCTAGAAAAGGATTCAGTTAAGATGTTTTATAAAAAAAAGGTTATATAGGATCACCTTGTTTAATCCCTCTTGTTGATTTAAAGAAGCTTACAGGACATCCATTAATTAAGACTAAGAACCAAGTAGCACTGATATTAGACATAATTAGATTAACAAATCAGCCACTGAAACCAAATTTGAGAAGTAGAGAGTTGAGGAAACCCCAAGAAACCATGTCAAACACTTTTTGAATGTCTAATTTAATAATTATATTGGGATCTTTGTTATTTCTATTGAGAAATTTGAAAAGTTCCTGCATATAAATTATATTGTCAGAAATCTCCCTACTCTGCATGAATGTAGATTGCTCCTCCGAAATTATCTTGTCCATTTTAGTTTTTAGTCTTTCCATTATTATTTTTTAGAAGATTTTATTAGTGAAATTGGAGAGACTAATTGGCCTATAATCTTAGAAACTAGATGGATTTTTCTTTTTTGGGATTAAAGTTATCCAGGTTGAGGCAATATTTTTAGGTATTCTGGTACCACTAACAATATAGTTGCAGGCTCTAAGTAGATCTTTTTTTATTATTATATTCCAACTATAGGTAAAGAAAACCCCATTAAAACCATTAGGACCAGCAGCACTATGTTTACCTAATCCAAAAACTGCATTTTTTAATTCATCTTCAGTTACGTGTTTAATGAAGTCTAGATTATCTTGATCATCAATCAGTGAGGGAATTTTTTTAAGAAATAATTTACCATATTCTCCTGTAATGTCATTGTTAGATTCAGTTAACAAGTCCTGAAAAAAAATTGACTCCCTCTGTTTGAATAACATCAGGATCTGTGGTCCAGTTTCCATCTATTAATACTTAGATTAGATATCCTTTCAGTGCATGTTTTGTGGAAATAAGTTGTGTTAGAGTCACCTTATTGTAGCCATTTAATTCTAGATTTTTGTTTCCAATATAGTACATGTTCTTTGGTTGCCCTAGTTAGCAAAGCTGTTAGTTTTTTAAGCTCTAAATATCCCTTTTCTGTAGGGGAAACCCGATTGTCCTCTTCAGCTTAACCTACTCTAACCTCTGCATATTTTAAGTTCTCCAAAATGAGTTTTATTCCATTCTTTTATTTTAATTTTAAGTCTTTTACGTTTTGTAATTAGAACTGATAATGGAGTACCAGTAGAAGGTTTATCCCATTTTTCTTTAATTATATGCATAAAATCAGGTCTATTTGTCCACATTTCCTGGAATCTAAAAGGTTTGGGGGTGAGATATTTGGTTATTAAGAATTTTTAGCACCATTGGGAAATCGTCAGAACCTGGCCTATTTAAGATTTGCATAGAAGAGTTAGGATATATTTTTAGCCAATCTAGATTTTCTAATCCTCTATCTAGTTTCTTAAATAGTGGATCTCTAAGTCTATTGTTTGACCATGTGAATTGGGAGCCTATAATTTGTAGCTCCAACAGATTTAAATCATTTATGAAGTTTTTGAAGTCTGAAATACTTCCTTGTGGTGGGGTTTTCCTACCTTTATATTCAGTTAGGTCCCTAATAGCATTAAAGTGTCCTATGTAAATGGTTGGTGCTACCTGTATACTCTTTAAATCAGCCCATAAAAGTTTCCTAAGATCTCTAGTCAGTTGAGCATATATTATGGCTGCAGTCCAGGTTTCATTTGTGATATTATCTGTGATAGTGCATCCTAAAAATTGCTGGTTATGTGTTATATTAGTTATGTTAAGTTTTTGATTCCACATTAACCATATTTTGTTGTTGTTACATTCATTACAATTCCCGAAACCTAATATCATACTGGGGTTTTTAATTCCCGAATTGGGATGCATTGGTTCAATCAAACCTAGGATGTCTATTTTATGGATTCTAATTAGATTGTTTAATCTATGAATGGCAGTGTCATATCCTCTTATATTCCATATCAGTACATTAGCTATATTTTTGTGCTTAATCATTGGAGTGTCTACTTCTAATAGATGACCTAAGGATCATATTGATCCCTGTAAAATAGTTTTTTTAAAATCTTTTTTTAGTCTCATTTATCTTTTCAACTGTTAAAACCTCTGTGACAGCACCATGATAAAGTATATCAGCATCATTTCCATCTTCATTAGAGTTAAATTCATCTTCAGAAAGAGATTCAATATGCATACTTTGGCCAGAAGAGAGATTGGATGGAACCTGGGATTTTCCTGCCAAATTGTAACCTGTTTTCCGAGAGTGTGCTGTTCTTGAGATTGATTGGGTTGATGGTTTACTCTATCCCGTAGTCTCACTTGTATCATGTTGTAGAAATTTTTATATGTTTCCTTGTGAATAAGATAGTGAATTAGTTGGAAATAGGTTATTATTATTTGGAGTAGAAATGAAGAGGCAGGAGTTTGAGGGGTTGCTGTGAATTATCAGATAATCTCTTGCAAAATGGAGGCTGAATTTCATTGTCATCCTTTGAAGCATCCTCTTTTCCTCATTAGTAATATTCCCCTGGTCCATTTGGTGAGAGTCATTTGCAGTAAGAATTGGCTCATTTTGGACCTCAGGTGACTCAATTTGACTTTGAGATATTGGATTCTCTATCTGAAGTGGATTCAAGATCGTTGGAGCATGTTCAACGAAATTCAATCCCATATTTGTCTCTCTTTGCTTTTGAGCTATTGATAAGCCATAGGTATGAGCAGCTAGTCTTGCATCAGTTCTAACCCTTCTTCATTCCATTCCAGGGGGAGCAACACTATTGTTCTTCTTGACTTCTTTTTGTTTGTTATAGACATTGCTCTTGTTTGACTTCCTACAATGTTCTATATTGTGTCCTATCAAATAGAAATTAGAGCAATAGTACGCTTCCACTCATATTGAATCTTACACCATCTACTATCTTTGTCTGGGCCCAGCCTTATGCTCTCAGGGTGATTCTGTGTTAAGTCTAATTGGATGCAAAAATGTATAACAGAAGGCCGAGATAATTCTTGAGTAGGTTATCCTCTATCATAGACTCTCCAAATTGTTCCATTAGGATTCTAGTGACCTCCTTAGTAAAGTAAAAGGTTGGGGGATTAAGGATTGAAATCCAAACAGGAGCATAAGGGGCATGTTTTTCTGGGGAAAATGATGGAGTCCATTTTCAAAATCTTACAATTGAATCCTGGATTTTAAGTTTTCCTCTCATCTAACACTAAGTAAAATCTTCCTCAATCGCAAAACTAATGAGTATGTGTCTGTTATCCAGAAGACCTACCCTCACATGCACTTTAAAACCCATATTATAGAAAGAGCGATGGATGGTTTCTACACCCAATTTTCCGTATCCAAATTTACCGATTATGCACAGCTTCAGCGGCTCCGATAACCTCTGAACACCACGATCCTAGAAGAGGCATGCTTTTCCATCTTCATAAGAGATTCTGGAGATGGGGATTGGGATTGGGCAGGGAGGGGATTTTGAGAGTGGTCTGGATTGTAGAACAAAGGCGTACGTAGGTGGAGGGCAACCTCCGGGAGGAGGAGCCACCATTGGTGTCGGAGAGGTGAAGTTAATCCAGTGGGATTGTGACCGTTGAGGGAAATAACGGCTAGAATTGTAGAGATAACAACTGTTGACGGTTGCCAAAGTTTAGAGAGAAGCAGGAGAATTAGTTTTAGAGAGAGAAAAACACGGTCCATCCAAAAATTCAGTTTTACATTTGGTTTAGTTTGTAGTAATATCTCGGTTAAAAATTATATAATTTATTGGTATAACAAATAAGAAACTACAAATTATTTTTTCAAAAAAATATTTTTGGAAGGAGCCAAATCCTGTAGTCCAATACCCCAAACAATATTAAATATTTTAAGTGTTAATTATTTTAAAAGGGAGTTTGTTGGATTTTAAGGTATTTTGGGTTTTCATTTTAAAATCAATTGGCACAAAGTGGAGGTGATCCAAGAGTCCAAGACCTTATATGTAAATCATTTAGTCTTTAAGAAACCGATGTGAGATATATCTTTAAACACTGTTTTCACGACCCATATCAGACCAAATTAAAGGAATCCACACATCGGCCCAATAATCCAACCTAAGATCTGATACCATATTAAATTTAAAGGTATTTTGAATTTACATGTTAAAACCAATTAGCACTAAGTAGAAGTGACCAAAGATGTAAGTCATTTAGTCTTTTTACACTATTTGAAAACAGGTACATAGGCACCGATATGTCTGTAATAACGGTGCTAGGAATATCATAGGCACCGGTAATTTAGCAAATGAACCAAAATACCGGTGCCTATGAATAAATCCAGCACTGGTTTACTAAATACTGGTGCTAGATACCGGTGTCTTTGAAGAAAAAATGTCTGAATTTGATATTTTTCAGCACTGATTTTGTCTAAATGACATAAATTGGTGCTACTACCGGTGCCTATGAATAAATCCAACACTGATTCACTAAATACCGGTGCTAGATACCGGTGCTAGATACCGGTGCCTTTGAAGAAAAATATATGAATTTGATATTTTTCAGCACCGGTTTTGTCTAAATGATATACATCGGTGCTAATACTGGTGTCTATGAATAAATTCAGCACCTATTCAGTACATATCGGTGTTAGATACTGGTGCTTTTGAAGAAAAATGTCTAAATTTGATATTTTCTAGCACCGGTTTTGTCTAAATGACATATAACGGTGCTAATATTAGGGTGATGCAGGGCGAATGGCAGTGAAGATTGAAGGAACGATGGATTGTCGTAAAGGTTCGATACGGTTTTTAAGTAACTTTTGCGTTCGAAGTCAGAATCAGGCAAGGGCGGATGCATTGGAACCGTCTCGAAAAATAAATAAATTTCTTGCTAAACAACATTAGAGGTCCATTTCTCCATTTGAGGGATTTGAGGTCCGTTTTGCCATTTGAGGTCGTTTAAGGTATCAAAACGGTAATTTACTGTTTTTAAGTGTTCCTATTTTCTTTTTATTTCGGAAATAATTTCAAATTTCCTTTTTTTTATCATTCATAATACTATTTTTCGAGATTATTTTCTTTCCGGTGGATTCCAAAACCAAAACCAATGGTTTGTGCTTGCAGACCTTAATTGTTCTTCAAGATTCGTGCTTGCAGATATCTTTATATTCTGACTGCATCACGGGGCCTATGACAGAACTAATAATTTTTGCAAGTAAAATTGTGGTGGGAAAATAGCTAGCATCGGTATTGGTTATAATATGTCGGTGCTATAAGTGCATTTAATGCTAACCTACCCCTTTTTGGCGGGTAAAAATAGATTTTTGGGAGAGAATGGTGTGTTTGTAATATTTGAAGGCCACTGTGTAAATTACAAAGAATGTGTAGAAGTAATCATTGTTTTGATTCGAGACCCCTCCGTTCCCCTGTGCAGGCCCAAATTGGCAAGTCACAATCGTTTCTTAGTGAATTGCACTTTAGTGTTGCCAATTTTGTGATTCAACGTCACCAACTTTCTTGGAGGGACCTAAGTGCAAAAGGCATATTAAAAAATTGGGCATAAGAACATATTCAGAATCCTATTTGATTTTACTTTGTAACATCTGAGTAATCAACCATGACTTACTCTAGAACATGTACTAGCACTTTTCAATATTTTGCGAATTTTTTTTATACTTCTATATTTAGGACAAAATAACAAAAATCATGTATTTTGGAGCAATGGGTAATGAGATCACAATTTTGTGCCACAGTGTAATTTTCCAAGAATTTATAGAAGTAATCAATGTTCACTTTCGATCCCCTTCCGTTAACCCATACATGCCCAAATTGGAAATTTATGATCTCATATTATTTAATTGAATTTCGATGCCGCCGATTTTGTGATTCAACAATTTCAACTTTCTTGGAGAGGTCTAAGTGCAAAACGTAAAAACTTTACTCCTAACTCCAAATTGAAATCCACTTGAACGTGATGCTACCCTATACACCCCATTGTATTTTCCAAGTCCATAACAAAAATCGTGTATTTTGAAGAGAATGATAATGTCGTATCAAATTTGTGGGCTATAGCATAATTTTTCATAAATATGTTTGAGGCTCTTCCGTTGGTCCACTGTACATCAAATTTCAAAGAAGCAATAGTCTCTTATTTAATTGTGTTTTGGTGTCTTCAATTTTGTGATTCACCGCCTCCAAAATTGTTCTATGGACCGAATAGTAAAAATTATAAAGTTCATAAAAATATCAAATAATACTAGCACCAGAATTGTTTTTCATTCATATCGGTGCTAAGTTATGGTGGCCAGAAAATGAATTTTCCAAATTTTTATTCAAAATTTTAGAGGGATTGTTAAAATTTTAAAATATAGGACTTAGCACCGATATTAGTTACTTAGGCACTGGTATTTGTACCAGTGCTACATACATAGAATTTGTTTTCCGTGTTTGCTCTCGGGTCAAAAAAATAATAAATGTACCCCATTTAAAGCAGCCCTAAGCGGCTGATTTTCATATACGTAGGCACCAATTTTTGTACCGGTGCTCCATACTTAGAAAAATGAGTTAGGGGCTAAAATGACTCTGACTTTAGGCTGGAAGTGCTAATATAACCCTGCAATCTCAGAAAGTGCCAAAATAACCCTTGACTCCGCTAACTTTTTAGTCAATGATCATTTGGTCGGGTTGTAGTGAAATCAAGATTTTTCCCTTCAGTTACAAAAATAAAATAAAAATAAAGCCTTTCTACCCCATCGTCTTCCCCCAATTCCTTTCTCATACAGTCGTCTCCCCCACCCCATTTTTTTTTCTCATTTCATTTCTCATTCAAAACCCTTCTTCTTTCCCCATTTTTTGTCTTCCCCCATCGGTTGTGACAACATTCGAGATTGTAGATTGTACGGTGTGCGGTGGTTGTAGATTGCAAATTCGAGGGTGGTGGTCGTAGTAAATCAGGGACGAAGATGGGGAGCGGGGTGAGTTCGAGGGTTGTGGGGAGTGGTTGTGTGGTGGTGAATCTGAGATAGTGAAAGATGGGGTGGGGGTGAAGACGAGAAGCAGGGTGAGTTCGAGAGTGGTTGGGGCTGGGGTACTGGGTTGGGGTGTTGGATGGGGGGAAGTTGTGGCTAGGGCTGGGGTAGCTGGGGAGGGTGGCAGCAGCTCAGAGTGGTGGATGAGGCAGATAGGCAGATGTGCTCGCAGCTGGGGAAGCTGGAGGTGCGTGGACAAGGCGAGGGCATACCAGGCCCACCTCACGGCGTTGATGGATCGTCTCTCCGCCATCTCCAGCAACTCTATTTTACCAAAAATTACAGTTATGAAGGCGTAGTGTGTGAGTGTGTGTTTTTCCAATCGATTGATTTCATTTCTGACGAGGTTGCAGTTGGGTATTTATTATGATCGATTGTTTTTTCCGATCGATTACAGTTGGGTTTTTTTATGCTGTGTGGCGAGGTTTCTTGTATGGGGTGGTTGTGCGGTGGTGGGGGTGGTGAATCGAGGGTGGTGGGGGTGGTTGTGCGGCTCCAGCGGCGGAGCACGACGAGGAAGAAATGGAGAGAGCCACGTCACACTTGATTTATTTTGAGGGATATTTTTTGTCATTTTAGTATATGGTCATGCTAGAATTCACTAGGTCAACGCCGGAATTAGGTAATTTGGCTATATTTACACAAATTTTATAAAAGATGGGGTTAGATTAGCACATACAATAATTAGTTAGGGTTAAATTAACGCTTTCTGAGATTGGCATGGTTATATTGACACTTTCAGCCTAAAGTTAGGGTTACAAATGTGCATACCTTAAAAAATCTCATATTTGCTCTCGGATTTTTTTTATAGAAAAGTCATTTAAATCAGCCTTAAATGTCTTCTTTTCATATACACATGCACATGTATAAGCCATTTTGGGCACCGGTATTTGTTTCGGTGCTACATATTTAAAAAAACCCAACTTGGTTTCAACTGAACCATTTATTTATTTTGTTGATTAAATCTAAACCATTAAAACTTTGTCTATGTAAACTAAATTTCAAACCCTAAATCTAACCCACCCTGCCATTATTCAGCCTCTACCTCCTCTCCCTCCTCCTTCTTTGAATGTTTCGACGCTGGAGATGAAGACCCCCTCTCCGCCCTTACCGTGGCACACCATCCCAACGCCATCTCCCGGACCAGCCCCTACACCATCTCCCTATGGCGCACTGTCCCTGCTAATGTGCAATTTATGCTGGGCCCAAGTGCCTAGCTTAGCAAGCCCAGGTTCCACTAATTATCCTCGAAATAATATCCTTTGGGTAATAACTTTTGGACTGACCCAAGGAAGAGCTTGAGTACTTGCATCACAAGAAAACAAAAGAATTGCCCTATCTACCTACCTATATAAATCAAAGAGGTAACATTGTATGCTCAACTGCTCACTCCCAATTACTATGCACTTTCTGATTTTGTCATCGGAGACTCTTCCCTCGAACAACTCCGGGGGTTTTATCTTGCAGGCTCCGGCCAAAGGAGCGGTGGACTCGGGGATGGAAGTTTGGTGGTGCATCAGTCCCCAACGCATCTCCCGGACCAACCTCAATGTCATCTCCACGCGCTCTCGTTTCCGGTGGGGCTTTGGTTCTCTGATGTTATCTAGGCTTTATGGAGATTAGGTTCTAGTTTTTATAATAATGAGTGAAGCGTTAAAATAACTCTGACCTTAGCTTGAAAGTGCCAATATAACCTTGCAATCTTAGAAGTGCCAATCTAACCCTTGACTCATTTGGCTTTTCAGTCAACTAATTTATGGCCTGATTTATGTGAAAAGATAATTTTTTCCCTGACTTTAAAAAAGAAAAAAAGGTTTCCAAATTATTTTCTTCTTCCCGCCACCACTCTCCATGTAGCTTCATGTAGCTTAATTCACCCTTCTACTTTCTCGCACTGTCAAACACGCGTCCCTCCGACGAAGGTCTTGTCAGTAGATTCATGTCCCTCCACTTGGGTCCTGGCGCTTGGCTAAGCGGCACTGGGGTTTGAGCGGCGAAGATCGTCCTGGGGCTATGGTTCCGTGGTGGTAGCGTTGCTCGGAGAAATTTATTGGTGGTATTCTGGGGAAATGGTGGTAGAGGGCGATGGAGAAGTGGTGTCCTGGGGCTAGGGTTCTGCGGTAGCTATTGGATGTGTCCTGGGGGAGAGGGGTGGCAGCGGGAAGGGTGGAATGGAGGGGTAGTGCTGAAGCTATTGGCCGGAAGGGAAGAATAATGGAGTGGCAGAGCAACAAAGGTGGCAGAGGGTGATGGAGAATCAGAAGAAGAAAGTTTAGGGTAATGGTGGTGGAGCGGTAATGGCGGTGTCGACAGGAAGAATAAGCTGGTGTTAGAGGGGTAATGGCAGATGGGTAATTGATATAGTAATGAGCAGGGATGGTGAGGAGCCGAGAAGGGGTGACAGAGGTGGCTATGGCGAGGAGGTGACGGAGGTGGTGGAGGTGGAGTCGAGAAGGGGTGGCTTACATGGCGACGGTGAGGAGGTGATGTGGGTGGCCTTGCTGGCGCCGAGATGGGGTGACAGAGGTGGCGACAACGAGGTGGTGGAGGTTTCGGCGGCGGTGGTGGCTTGCAGAGGTGGTGACTAGTGGTGGTGTCATGAATAATATGGGGATAAAGTTTTCAGCTTGTAAATAAGGGTATTTTAGTCATTTCATTTAATATTACTCCTTGAGAGGTCAACGCCGAAATTAGGGAGTTTGGTTATATCGGCACAAAAATTTTCAAAAGTTAGGGTTAGATTGACATATACGCTAATTAGTTAGGGTTAATTAACACTTTCTCATATTGCAGGCTTATATTAGTAATTTCTTCGTAAAGTCAGGGTTATAAATGTAAATAACCCTATAATAATTGATGTTGTTAATCTATGTTTAGATCTAGTTTGTTTCATGAATTGTGGGTTGTTATGTATTTCCATATATTTGTAATGAACTTCTGAGTTGTGGTTATGAATTTCCAGTTTTCTTACATGAACTTCTGGTTATTTTGTGTTTTGAATGTTTAAATTTAGAGTTAAATGTTAAAATGACACTGACTTTAGGCTAAAAGTGTCAATATAACCCTTCAATCTCAGAAAGTGCCAATATGACCCTGCAATCCATTGACTTTTGATTCAATGTTCGTCTAACCGGATTCTTGTAAAAAGACCATTTTACCCTTGATTTAGAAAAAAATTAAAAATGAAAAGAAGTCGTCTTCTTCCCCATTTTCATCCCCCATTTTCACCCCTTTTCTTTTTTCTCTCATCCATTTTCTCCTGTCTCGTTTTTCATTTTTTCGGCCTTCCACCCTGTTTTCATTGCCTTTGCTTCCCCTCACCGTCCTCACTTACACTGTTGGTAGGAGGATCGTTGCTAGCGGCGGTAGGGGCAGAGCGCTCAAATTGGTGGTGAATTGAGTCACGGCAAGGGTTTCGAGGTGGCTGAGAGGCGGAGTCGCAATGGGGGCGAGGGTTTCCAGTAATGGTGCGGGGCGAATTAGGGTTAGGGTGGTGGTCGAATTAGAGTTACGGTGAGGAACTATAACATGATTTACTATTCAAATTGTTGGCGTCGATGGGTTGTCCTTGTGTTCTCCATCGGGGCAACGTCAGAGATGACCTGAGATGGTGTTTCCCGGTGATAGAACAACCTGGGCTGGGGGGCTGGGGTGGCG
>JAULKM010121110.1:0-20976 GCA_032355605.1 Rubia tinctorum | reverse complement strand
TTTGGACCCATACCCGACCCAATGGGTCTAGACCCTGTGGGTCTGGGTCGGGTCCTAGACCCATGATCATCCCTATCCGTGAGTCTAAATTGTATGCTAACATCAAGAAGTATATCTTTTCTACTTCAGAAGTTGTTTTTCTTTGTTTTGCGACACCTCTAAATGAACCAGTTAAAAAGGATATGAAATTTGCGTGGGGTGAAATCCAAGAGAATTAATTTAATGAATTGAAAGAAAGGTTATGTAATGCTCATGGTCTTGCTTTGCTTTGTTTTAATGGTACTCTCAAAATTCATTGTGATGCATCTGGTGTTGTTATTGATGTTGTGCTTATGTAAGAGAATCGACCTATAGCTTACTTCAGAGAAAAGCTAAAGGGAGGTGCTCTTAACTATATTTTACATGATAATAAATTATATGCCGTAGTTCGTTCTTTAGATACATGGAAGCATAATTTGTTACATAAAGAGTTTGTTATTCATAGTGATGATGTATATTTGAAGTATTTGAAGAGTCGGTTGAAGTTGAATAAGCGTCATTCTAAGTGGTCTAGTTTTATTGAGACTTTTCCCTATGTGTTGAGCTATAAAAAGGGGAAATAAAATGTTGCTTCTGATACTTTGAGTCATAGTAATACTTTGATTACACGTCTTGATTATTCTTTACTTGGTTTCTCCTTCTTGAAAGAGTTATATGCAACTGATTCTGACTTTTCTTCTGTATATGCTGCATGGGAACAAGGTGCTTATAATAGGTTTTATAGACATGATGTATTCTTATTTCGTGATAATAAGTTATGTGCTCCTCGGTGTTCTATGCAAATTTTACTTGTTAGGGAAACACATTTAGGTGGTCTTATAGTCATTTTGGTGCTTTGAAAACACATAATTTGTTGAATGAACACTTCTATTGGCTGAAAATGGTAATACTTGTTGATAGGATTTGTAGGACTTGTATTGAATGCTTGAAGGCTAAGTCAACAAAGAAGCCTCATGGACTATATACTCCTTTACCATTTCCTGCACATCCGTAGGTTAATATTTCTATGGATTTTGTCTTTAAATGGCCAAGATCACAGTCAAGTAATGATTCTATCATTTTTGTGGTTTATAGATTTTCCAATATGGCACATTTTACTCCCTGCAGAAAAATAGATGATTCTAAGCATGTAGCCAAACTATTCTTTCAGGAAGTTGTGCTTCATGGTTTTCCTTCAAGTATGGTTTTTTATTGCGACGTTAAGTTCATATCCTTCTTTTGGAATACGCTTTGGAAGAAGTTGGGAACTAAATTACTGTTTTCAACTGCAAGCCATCCCCAAATAGATGGGAAAATAGACGTTACCAATCATACATTGGGAGCCCTATTGCATGCCTTAGTTCAGAAAGACCTGGAGAATTGGGAAGTTTGCATTCTTATAGTAGAGTTTGACTACAATAGAACTGTTCATTCAACTACTTCTTTATCTCCATTTGAAGTTGTTTAGGATTTCCTACCTGCTACTCCACTCGATCTAATTCTTTTGAATTTTAAACATGTCTGGAACCTTGATGGAGAAAAGAAGCCTGATTTTTCCAGACAAGTGCATGGAAAAGGCGGGCAAATAAATTGAAAGGAAAAATGCTTAGAATGCGGAGAAATAAAATCGTGGAAGGAGGCTGATGATTTTTAACCCTAGAGATTTGGTTTGGTTACATATTTGAAAATAAAGGTTTACTAATGCAAGAAAATCTAAGCTGAGTCCACGTGGCGGCGATCATTTCCACGTCTTGGAACGTGTGAACGATAATGCATACAAGATCGATTTTCCTAATGACTATGGTGTTAGTGCTACGTGCAATGTTGTTAATTTATCTCCTTATATATTTGAATATGATTTAGTTTCTAACACAAAACCTTCCGAAAATGAAGGGAATGATATGAATCCAGATGCTAACTCCATAAATGAAGCTGCGCCACAGCTTGATGAAAGCTTCAAGGGTTATGTCAGAGATCCTCTAAGTAACATGGTTGGTCCGATGACAAGAGTCAAGAAGAAACTTAGAGATGAAGCATTGAATGATTTGATTTTTTTTAATGGGAGATCATCATCGTACCTCACAAAGTTAAAATTTATAAGCCCTAAATGCTTCTTAAATACAATTAAGTAGATAGTGTCAAATCGGGGTCGTCTACGGGAAGGAGGGATCTTCCTAAGGGTTTAAACATATAAGGTAGATACTACACTAAGTATAGATACACATAGATATATAAAAGCAAGTAAAGCGACCCGGGATGGTTTTTCTTAGTTATGAATTTAAAGACAAGACAACTAGCAAAGTAAAAAAATGATAGACATTCACTTCCTCTTTAGCATCGTTTTTTCTTGATAGTAATTTTAAAAGATGTTCAATGCCCATTTGCAGATCTCATTGATGATCACTTTAGGTGATCCACGCCATAAAGTTATTTCATCAATGGTATTATACACGAAAGACCATAGATTTGATAACTAAAAGCTTTCTACCAAATGTCTAGCGATTTAACTAAGACTAAATTATTTGTTGGTCCCCAACATAGTATCTTTTACCATCTTTTAGTCCCCGAGAGCAAAAGCGCTTTTTTTTAGTACCCACAAATTCAAAGTGAAATTTTCGATCTCCAAAACCAGATTCCGGGTGGTTTTCAGGTAGATTATATTATTTTTGGTCCCTAACATAACATCTTATACCATCTTTTGGGTCACCGAAATCCACCCGGAATATGGTTTTGGGGACAAAAAATTTCACTTTGGATTTGTAAGGTACTAAAAAATGTGGTTTTGCTCTCGGGGACCAAAAGATGGTAAAAGATGCTATGTTGAGGACCAAAAAAATAATTTAGTAAAACAAAGCATTCATTAGACTAAACCTAGGACAAATATGATAACGAACCACATTAACATTCTCATCTAGCAAGAATAACACTATTTCCACTACAAGAAGTTCTAATTCCATGTTCTTGGATTTTCATGTCAAAGAGCTAAGAAATTGTGCACATCTCTAACCTCCTAACACTCAATCATACAAACACTTCATATTCTCAAACAACCCATAGCATAAATCAAGTAAACATGTAATGGCACAATAAATGCTAAACAATAAATGTTCATGAAAGAGAAAAATAGAATCTCACTATATGGGTTTGGAAGATCCAATCAATTTCTCCCAACTGATGGTTTAGCTACTAAAAGTCATACTAATAATCCAAAGCAAATCAAACATAAAGAAAGAAGAAACTAGATGAAAAAGTAAAGAAAACTAGGGTTTGGAGCTGTAGAAAATCAGTAAGAAGAAGAGTTTTTGAAGAGAGGATAAAGTGTTCCTTTTATAGTACAAGAAAAAAAATAAAATATTCTAGGCATACGTCCGTCACGACTCACGACCAATTCTTCGCGAGTCACGACAAAGTCCAAAAATAGCATCTCAAATCTTTCTTCTTCTTGTCTGCTAGCTTCCTCTCCACTTCTCTTTAAATCTTCAAGTTTTCAAGTCTTCAAAAGATGGACTTCAAGGTCTTCATGGTTTTCATTCTTCGGTCTTCAAGTTTGCAAATCTCAATGTCATTGATCTGTCATACAAAATTCACTAGAAAGTCATAAGAACGCAAAACTCACTCTTAACTCTCCTATGAAAATTTTGAGGTAAAACACAAGATCTAGATAACAAAAGCGCACAAAAGTGAGTCCAAAAATTCCCAAAATAACCACATAAGATGGACACATCATTCAAGTACATGAGAAGAGCCTGCCTACCCAAAGCCAAACGTCTGACTATCATTTCGAAGAAAGCCCAGAACACTTTGGCAAAGAATATAAAATACTCTTTTCCACTGGGTATTTTAATGAGGTTGCGTAACTTTGACATAAAGTCAATTAGAAGATGTGAACAACCAAAATTATACTGATGTCCTAATCGAAGATACCAAGAATTCCAGAAGAAGAAGTCATTTGGCCGCATGGGCATTGTAATAGGTACATTTTTGATTGAATACTATATAACCCTAAGTTAGTTGGTTGGTTAGTTAGTTTTAGTTAGTTAGTTAGCAAATTGATCAGAAATAAGACATGGGTTGAGATTGTGCTTGTACATTCGCCCAAGACTAGTAAATTTCTGCTGAGATTTTATTCTTGTTAGGATTAGAATAGGACATTTAGTTGTAGTTAGTTTAGGATAAAGAAGACAAATCCTGTTTGAACTAGGTTTCGGCAGAATCCAGTTTTCTTTGATTGATTGCCTATTTCTCCTTATAAAAGGGAAGATATGGCCCAATTTTTATTGCACACCTTATACATCATATATTCAAAATTTTGAGTTATAACTTTTTACTTGCGAGGGTTCCATTGTTGCTTAATCATGCGGGTTAATTAAGTTAGCAGTATTCTTCAAATCTGTGAGCTAATCGTGCAGGCTAGTTAGTGAACAATTTGTGCAGCTGTGATTAGGTTAGGCGAGATTACCTTGTTACAGTAAAGAAACTATCAAATATTCCCCTTCCAAAATCTTCATAATGGGATTCATATTACTCAGAGTTAACTAAACTGTTGACTTGGACCATGACTTGGCAGCGCCTAATAGCTTGGTTGGGTAGGTCCGCATATATGGGCCCTCCGCCAAAGATCTATGTGCCATGACACGGATGCCAGTGAGAATAGAAAACACCGCCACAGACTGGTGACCTCGACCACCGGAGATTTCTGAGTCATTGAACCATCACCACTCATATCTGGACCATCATTGGACCATCAGTGTGAAGCGAAAGGTGACCAGTGAAGAACTTGTCGATGAAGAAAGGTAGTTGCGATGAAGAGACTGCCGCTAACTTTTTTATCTTACAAAATGCATTTAGTTTTAAAGATAAATGCCACGAGCAATTTCTACTTTACCTTTTGTAATCCATAAACATGAATGAAAAATGAAAATTTTCTTTTTATCTTTTATAAAAAGTTCAAAATTAAAGATTATGTTAAATAAGATATTTTGGAAAGTCATTCAATTGATAATATAGTTATATAATTTGAATATGTGTGTGTTTCAATATCCCTATTGCGGGAATCTTCTTTAATGATTTTGTTGTACGATGCTTATGTTTTTTATTCAGATTCGCCGTCTATCTTATGTTTCAAACTCATAACATGTGTTTTGGCAGTCAGGTTGATAATAGATGACTCTGAAAATCATTAGATGACTCCCAAAATTTGTTAGATGATGGTTGGTGAATAACACCATTTAACGTAGCAGGATTAACGGTGGTTGGGATTGAACTGCTCTTGAAAGTGGTATACGATGGCTCCATAGTTTACTTTTGTGCATTTTGAAGCCACTTTCAAAGTCAGAACATGTGTTTGGAGTGCACTAAAGTAGACAACAGAGTTCACTAAAGTAGACAACGTAACCAGTGTCTAAGAAACTCTACAAAAATATACACTAAAAAAATACTATTTTAAGATACTTTTAAAAGAGTCACCGACTTCGGAAGTGCATTTTCGAAGGAACTTTAAAAATTGGAATAGATGTTTTGAGAGCATAAAAGTAGAAAGCCCAAAAAATATTCCACCTTCACGATATCCTGCCTTCCAAACGGCAGCCATTTTTCTTCCTTCGTTTTATTTCTTCCATCTTTCATTTCTTTCTTCCTTCCTTTCATTGTCTTTCTTTCCTTCTTCCTTCTTCTCCCCCTCATTCCCCAAATCTAACACTTCCTCATTTTCCTCTTAAATTTGACTTCGCAACTGCGACTTCATATTTGAAGAATGTATGGTGATTAACTTCATATTATCATGTCATTGTTTCTTCTCTGTTTTGAATTTGTTATTGGTAAACTCATCTATATATTTTAATGTATGTTATTGTTTAAGGTGGGTTGATGATTGTTGTTTGAATGTTTATTATCATAGTTTTGATTATCGATGAGTTTGATATATGTGTAAGAGATAAAGAAGAATGGTGGTTGTGTTGTGTCAAAAATTAATGTCGACTATGTTCCTATGAAGAATGGGAGGATGTGGTCGATATGAGTTTTTTTATATATTTTCGACAGAACTAGAAACCTGGATTTTTATTTTTATGTTTTGTTAATTTATAAGGGAAGAAGTCGGAAGTGGTTTCAGAAATATTAAACCGACCTCGAAACGGCAACCTCATTGCAAAATAATGCCAGGAACGACAGTTCAAAACTGCCGTGTAAAGTCCAATTTCGCCGTCATTAATGTTCTAATCATGCCCTAGTGTGTTGAAGTCCATTGAAATGGTTATTGCAAAAACCGCTGTGTAAAGTCCAATTTCACCGTCATTAATGTTCTAATCATGCACTAGTGTGTTGAAGTCCATTGAAATGGTTATTGCAAATTATACTAATAGAAGAGTTTGTTCATTCCATAAATGTGAAATACATTGGATTTGTGGGTTATGTTACTCATGTAACTAATCTATTTGTGTTTAAGTATCATTTAAGATAGAGTTATATGAACTATTGGATCAATTCACAAGTAATTGTATATTACTTGGGCATTAATCACCTTTGTAATCTTTATATTATTGACCGATAGGTATATTTGAATGATTTTTTAAAAAGAACTGTGAAGTACAATGGCTTATGCGTGTACAAACTATCCTAATTGTTTAGTTACTTGCTTGGTTCTAGATATCTTCATTTATTTCAGATTTTCATTTTTCATCTAATTTATACTCCTACATTATGTGAAATAAGTAAGTCACATGTGCCAAATGTGATTTTCGTCTGCCATTTGAATTGAGGAATAAAACTGATCTGCCTCCCCACGGGGTTATTAATAAACAACATTTTGGAGATCTACTAACCCACGCAGAGGGCTTGTAATCAAAGATAAAATGTATATCGTTGCTCCAATTGTTACTACTAAACTACCTATGAGTTAGATAGTGGCGAGACAGGGATCGTCCACAAAGATGCTAGGAATTTAACGGTTAATTATACAAAGCCACAATCGGGTCGTCAATCCGATCTCGTGTCATGAATAGATGATGTTGTAAAACAAGTTTTGGGAGGGGGGTTATCTAACAACTACAAGCATGCAAGAACAAGAGAGTAAAACTATACATTGCTAGCACTTGGGGAATATTTTCGTAACATGACTGTTATTATATTTCGATCCTAGATTCAATCACATTCAAGACGTACAAACCTATCCTAATTCTTATGTAGTGTGGTCGATGGTCAACACTTTCCCATATCTGTCACATAAGGGTGCTATTGTAATCTTCCATCGGCACCGCCTCCGTAATTAGGGGAATGCAACAACAGCCCTACCTGTTGTGCAGATCTAATTCTCGCCCGTGCGATTTCGACCCGAGCACTCCACTACGAACGCTTATCTCTAGGCCTACAAAGGCAAAGGGATAGTAACCTTCTCGTTGACTCTGAGGTTCTGAAATACGCTAACCCTAGTTTGCTACTTCGCTATCTCTATCTGTAATCTTTCGGGCTCAAAGTACAGCTAAAACTAGTGTACGGTCATCGTAACGTTGACTCGGTGATGCACATACATACACTCATATGATCCCGGACTATCGCTACCCCTATTACATCTGGGTTTCACTCCCCAGGGGACATCAATAAATGCACCAACATGAAAGTAGACTAAGGTGTATGCCAAAATGGTGTAACAATCATGCAATTAACAAGAATGTGAATAACAAGCTAACATAATGTTCATAAGCATAAAAGGATAGATAGATCTAGAATCTCACAAAATAACTAACATGTTATGAATACAAATATGGATCCCCAAGCTAAATCACTACTACCTAAGCATTGAACCCAAGTATTTCATTGGATTCAATGCCCTTGGGCAAAAACGAGGAGAAAATATAAATTAGAGAGAAGGGTTATTCTCTTTCCCTCTTGACCTACTCTTAGGAGAATGAAACTAACAAAAATAACTTAAACCCTAGTGGACATAGGCTCCTATTTATAGTAGTAGGGAATTGGGCCATGAAAAAAGCCCAAAAAGTGACCAAAAATCGAGCAGCTGTCGGTATGGGCTGTGCTATAGAACACGGCCCGTATTGGTTTTGCTTGGCATGACCCGTGTCATTCAACATCGGTCGTCGGTTGGGGCTTCTCTCGGCCGGTCTGAACACGCAGTCACTTCATTCATCTCGGGCCGCTGACTTGGACTCTTCCTTGATCAGTTGAACGGGACGGGCCGTGTGAATCTTCACAGGTCACCGATCGGATGCATAAGTTTTCTCTTCTGAATGGCGCAGGCCGTGTATATCCTTGTGGGTCATTGAATGGGAGTCAACTTTGAGCAAACTGATGGCGAGGCATGTAAATCTCCACAACCCATGGGTTGGTCTTTGAATGTTGACTTTAGAGTGGCATGGGTCATGTTATATGACTTGGCCTATGCCCATACTTAGCCGCACAAGATATTTCAAGGGCATGGGCCGTGTTAAATCAAGTGGCATGTACCAAGGGCCTATGGAAGGGACTGTGTTGGCTGGCACAACCCATCTTGGCTGGCACGGTTGCATCAAGTCTTCAATTATTGGACTCGACTCACTTCTTCTTCTCGGCTTGAATCCATCTACTACCACATTTTGACTCGTATCCTTCTGGTTACCACCACCCTTGCGTATGCCTTCTAATATCTACTAACCACCCTTGCAGAAAGCCTTCTACAAAACTACGCCGAAATGCCCACGAGTAATCTACAAATAAGCTCACAAAAGAAGATCCGGGTGCTCGTGAGGACATAGTGTCCATTAGATCCAATTAAGCCTACAAAAATAGGGATTTAGATAAGAAAAACAACAACGGTCAAGTAAACCTAGCAAAAACTAGCAATCTACCAACAAAAACATAATAACAAACGTGTCAAAAGCATTGGTTACACATGAATTTAAGTGCAGATCAAAAACCTCCCTTCTGTTAAGGAATAAGAAACCCTGATTGTTGAATGAGATTAAGCAGTGTGTTCATCACCTTTGTAGACGCAAGGTATGCTAAGAAATCGGGAAGTTTATTTCCTTCTCTTAGCACTTGATAATAAGCTATCTGGCCTGATCTTCCTAGTTCCTGCGTCTTTCTTGATAGCTATATCAAGTGCCACAATCATGTAGATGTGTTGTTGAGAATGTTAAAAACAACGAGGTTATCCGTTTCTACCTTGATACTGAAATTGAAGTTATTCACCGCCCATTTAGAGACCTGTGAAAACTGCCAACATTTCAACATGCTCTACCGAGAGAGCCTTAAGTTGAAGCATACAGAAATAGCATGAATCAATGTACCATTAAATACTGAGTGTCGGGGTTTTTTGAATATTGAGTACATTCTCGTCCGTCACCCCTACATACCTCCACATGTTTGTCTGTAGCCATAGCACGTCTCTTCCTATCGCAACCGCACATTTAGTGCTCATAGTCACCACCAAAAATGATGTGTAAGTTTAGTGTTTCTTGTTGTGGTTTATTTCAAGAGAGTATGTAGGTGTGTCTTACAAATGGAAAACGAATATTTGGGTATTTCATGTTAGATTATTCAATTTTTTGACTGTATGAACTGATCTAGATAACAAAGAAAAGAGCAAGGTGTCTTTCTTATGTTGTTGACAACAAGAAAAGTTGACTCTACTACTTCGTAGTTCATCGTAATCTTTAGAGGCGGAGGGTTATAGTTTGGGATGGCGCGGTCAAAAACTAATATAGTGTCCAGGAGCTTATTTATAGAACCTCTGATACAGGTTTAGAATTTGGAACTGAATTCGAACCATAACTTGAAAATTGCCTTCTCTGATATAGTAGAACCACTTTCAATGACACTTGTTTCCACTAGTGTTATGGTATGGGAGAGGAATAGTAGATTTTATCCTTTAATTACATTTCCATAAGTTGAATCCAATAGTATTAAGGAATAGTAATATTATGTGAATATTACTTGTAATTGTAATTAAATTATATTCATTTTCCTTTTCTATATATGTCTTTGTACCTCTATATATTGAAACCCAAAGCATGAATACAAACACACATTTATTACCCCGTAAATTCTTCATGGTATCAGAGCCTAAAACCCTAAAATCCTAAAAGAATTTTTCGCTGCCTTTTCTCGAGCTGCCAACGACAGTCGCGCATCCAGATCATGCACCACCACCGTTCAGTTTCCGTCGCTCTTAGATCTCCATCTTCTGACCGCCGAAGCCCTCCACCAGGTTTTCACGATCTTCAGACGCCGTCAGTACTCCGATATGTCAGTGAGTCATTCTCCACGCACCGACACTAACTCATGCGCCGCCGCCGCCAATTCTCCACGCGCCTTCGCATTAAAATTGCACGTATCTCCGATCTGCTTCTGCCGCTGATGCGCCCGCTCCTTTGTTCTCTCCACCTCGGCCTTGCACTCATCAGATGGCTACTCGATCGACGACTGGAGCTATTCAGCGCAAATATTATTCTGATATCGTTGCTCACGGTCTTATAGCTGCTCTACTTGCTCAATCTGAGCGTACGAATTATCGCACTGCTCTTCAAGGTCCAGCTTGGGTTTCTGCCATGGATGACGAGATGGCAGCTTTTCTTGGCCAGTGCACTTGGGATTTAGTGCCTCGACATTCAGACGCCAACATTGTTGGCTCCAAGTGGGTTTATTGCCTGAAGTATCGACCAGGTGGCACTATTGAGCGTCATAAAGCTAGACTTGTGGCACATGGTTTCTCACAGATTCCAGGCTTTGACTTTGATCACACTTTCAGTCCTAAGGTCAAAGCCTATTGGATACAAGGACCATGTTCATCCAGATTATGTTTGTCGCTTGCGAAAGGTCATTTATGGACTTAAGCAAGCTCCTCAGGCTTGGTTCCATCGCTTCAACACTTATTTGACTCAGCTTGGCTTTCAGTGTAGCTCAGCCGTCACCTCACTGTTCATTTTTTTGTGAGGATCATCATGATTGTATCTCCTGGTGTATGTGGATGACATCATTCTTACAGGGAATGATTCGACTCTCCTTAGGCAGTTCATTGATTGGACGCATTGTGAGTTTGTGATTATGGACCTCGCCGCTCTTCACTACTTTCTTGGCTTTGAAGTTTCACCTACTTCATCAGGTTTACTTCTTGGACAAGAAAAGTATGTTCGGGATATTCTCAATTGTGCAGGGATGTCTGATGTTGCACTAGTCTCTACACCATTTGTGTCAGGTTCTCAGCTGCGCAGTTCAACCAGTCCACCATTTTGGAATATGACTTTGTATCGTTCTTTGGTTAAGGCTCTTCAGTACTTGACGATCACTCGTCCTGATTTGGCTTTCTCGGTCAACACTGTCAGCTAATTTCTTCATGATCCTAGAGATGATCATTTTGTTGTTGTTACTCGGATTTTGTGGTATGTTCGGGGCACTTTGCAATTTGGTCTTGCTTTTCGCTCTGCCAGTTCTCCAGAGGTTTTGGGGTACTCTGATGCTGATTGAGCTCGCTGTTTGAAGACTCGTCGTTCCACTTATGGATATGTTGTTTTTCTTGGTGGGACCCCTTGTTTCCTGGAGTGCCAAGAAACATCCCACGGTTTCTCGTTCAAGCACTAAGTCTGAGTATCGTGTTCTTGCCAACACTGCTTCAGAAGTTGTTTGGCTTACTCATTTGCTCCGAGATCTTCTAGTTCCTTTGTTTGGTTCTCCGCTGCTGTTATGTGACAACAGTAGCGCCATTTTCTTAGCTCAGAATCCAATTGCTCACAAGCAGGCAAAGCACATCGACATCGGTTATCACTTTGTTCGAGAGTTGGTTGCTTCTGGAAAACTACGTGTTACTCATGTTGCTAATGTTCTTCAGATTGCGAATATCTTCAACAAAGGGATCTCTCGTCAGATGTTCGAGTTTGTTCAATCTAAGCTTTGCGTCGGCAAGCATCTGACGCTTCGCTTGAGGGGGGTGTTAGAATAAGTCAATATGATGATTTGATTTGATTTGATTATAGATTAGGTTCATGACTTGATTAGAGTTCTACTAGACCTAGTCTATCTTTTGTACTCTATTTATTCCATTCAGTAATATCGTAATCATCACGGGAAAATATTTTTTTAGATTGTTTTTCCTTTTTGTATAGATATTTGTATCTCTATATATTGTAACGCAGAACATGAATACAAACACACAATAATTACATCGTAATTTCTTCAAATAGTTAAGCTTCAAAGTTTTTGTGAAAGTTTTTGTGAAACAGTAGACTGAGGTCGTGTAAAAGGTCTCTCCCCCAAACTAAAGACCTCCTCGACTGAATGTGAACCCTAGCTAGCTTGTAGTCAATGAACATGTTGTTTCATACCATTCTTTTACTTTACGGGCTTCCAACTTTCCATAGATAGACTATTACATTTATCCTTGACCATACTTTATTTGACAACCATTGTTGCTTACATACTCAGTTACCATAACACCTTTCCTACTAATACAGGTCAACCACGTTCCCATTTCCACACGACTTTCCATACTTACAGTTTGTCTTGTTCAATGTAAGGTCATAATTTTTTTCGACAATATCGAACTAATTTAAAATTAACTATAGCAAACTTAATACATTATATTTGTATTTTAACTGAAATTTATATTGATCAACATTTATTAAGGATATAGATGAATAGATGGTCCCTGTGAGCTAAACTAAAATTTAGCTAGGGTCTTTTATGCAATTCTAACCATATTATAGCTCTGAGGAACTATCTCTAATAATTTTATAGGGATCTATCTCTAAATATTTTACACGACCTAGCGCTAATATTTTTTTCACGGAATTTTTTGTCCAATTTTTTTCCATCATTTTTTCGACATTTGCAATCTGCAAAAAAATCAAAACAATTACTAAAAATACTTATTTTTCAAAAAATGTAAAAAATCATAAAACATCGACTAAAAAATTGCAACAAAAAATATATTAAAAAATCAAATAAAATAGAAAAAAATTATAAATAATAAAATAAAAATCAACTAAAAATTGAAAAAACGTCGACTACAACTAAGAAAAAATAACTAAAAATCATAAACAGAAAATCATAAAAACATCAATAATAAAATATTAAATGAATTAGAATAAGGTTAAGAGAGGAATACACTTTCTGATTGATTTTGTATATATCTTTTTCCATATCTGATTCTACCTTTTATATCTTTTGTACTCACTATACATATGAATACACGCACTCACAATTATTTGTGGATTTTACATTATATCATGGTATCAGTTAGGTTTCTCTAAATATTCTCTGGTTTTTCCCAAAATCTCCCAATTTTTCTTGCATTTTCAGATCTTAGGCCGCCGACCACCCGCCTTTTTTCCGATCACCTTCGCCGCTTCTAGGTTTTTTATGATCGTCGATCAGAGAGCCGACATCGCTGCCTCACGCGTCATCCCACGCACCGCCAGTCGCCGATCACGCGGGGTCGTCGTGTCCAACACGCGCCGCTGATCCGTCCGTCGGCACCATCTCTATCTACTGCTGCTTGTTGATGCTCCAATTCCACACATAAAAGTTAAATCATACGTCCACTGTCATTCACAAGCTTGCTGTATATTTGGTACGATTTGATTTTTCTTTTGTGTTTAGATATGCTCCTGTTTGTTCTCGATGACGACAATTACACTTCTTTCGTTGATCAACTGCATCACCATCAAGCTTGATAATTCCAACTACTCTCACTGGCGTACTCAAATTACCTCTGTTTTATGAACTGTCAAATTAATTGGCTATGTTGATGGTTCGATTAAGTGCCCTACTACACCTGCGAGCTCGTCATCCAAGGAATCCTTTGACAAGGCTTCTGAGGATGTTGTTGCTCATGATTCTTGGATTCAGACAGATCAGCTAGTCTAAGCCGCTCTTTTTTATCCCTGAATTCTTCTGCAATGTTGGCAGTTGACGGTATGGTCACTGCTGCTCAGGTATGAGATGCTTTAGCCACTAAATATCTGAATAATTCTTATGCTCGTCGCCATTATCACTGTGATCATTTTTATGGTGTTCGACAAGAAGATCAGTCTGTTCATGAATATTATGCTCGTTTTAAAGATATTCTTGATGAATTGCGTGTTCTTGGCCATCCTCATGATAATGAGGATATTGATGTTGTGTTTTATCATGGCTTGAATGGTAAACTTTCCCAGTTTTCTTCTGATTAAATGGTTAAAGACATTTACCTCAAAGCTGATGCTGAGGCTTTAGAATTTTCACTCAAATCTCGCTCGTCTACCTCTGGACTGGCACCCTCTGCCTTTTCTGCTTCTCAACAGGGATCCGGTCAGTCTAACCGCGGCAGAGGAGGCCTTGATTTTGGGCGGGGGAGGGGCGGTCGTGGCCACGTCCATGGCAGGGGTGGCGGTCGCAACCCGTCGCCGACCGGCGGTGGCGCTCCTCCACAGGGCGTACGACTAATTTATGTCTGCCAGTGGTGTCATCTTCTCGGTCATCTTGCTGAATTTTGTTACAAACTGTCACATGTTGCTCGCGATGATGTTGCAAACTCAGCGGACACAACTCAACCAACTTATTAGCAACTGAATGTAACTCCATTTTGGTACATGGACCCTGGTGCTACCAATCACATGAATGCTTCCGCTTCCAACTTGGACATCGTCGCTCCTTATAACGGTAATCGTCGTGTTTATTTTGGCAATGGTTCTTCTTTGCATATTTCCCATGTTGGGAATTCTTGGATTTCTGATTACCTCACTTTATCTGATGTCTTGTTTGTTCCGAATATCACCAAGAATTTATTGTCTATTGCCAAGTTAACAAGGGATCTAAATGTTGTTTATTTTGATGACACTTCTTTCATTATTCAGAATAAGGTTGCCAAGAAGCTCGTGGGTCGAGGACACAGTGAGGGAGGTTTCTACATTTTAGACTATGGTGGTGTCGCTTTAGTTTTTTTGCTAATTCAAATAAAGCCAATGCCTAAAATGTAAGGGCGTGAAATTAGGCCTTGACTTTATTTGAATTAACAAAAGAAACTAAAGCAACACTACCATAGTCTAAAATGTAGTAGACCCCTCTCACTGTGTCCTTGGCCCACGAGCTCTTTGATAACCTTGTTTTGGATAGAAAATGAATTGTCATCAAAACAAACAACAACATTTAGATCTTGGGTTAACTTGCTGATAGTTAATAAATTCACGACAATATTAGGAACCACCAAAATGTTAAATAAAATAAGAGAATCAGAAATCCTAGAATCTCCAGTATGGGAAATATGCAAAGAAGAACCATTGCCAAAATAAACATGACAATTACTATTATAAAGAGCAAAGCAGTCGTATGATTGGTAGCTCCAGAGTCAATGCACCAGTTAGAAGAAGCATGATATTATTAGGGTTGTTGTGGCTGATATGTATCTTCGGAATAGGCAATGTCATTGCGAGATACATGAAAAATCTTCCAACAGAATAGAGTAAGATGATAGGGATGGTGACACCACTGGCACTGAAAAGTGCCACAATCGCATCAACCTGGTGCGGCCAAGCCACAGCTTGGAGCTGGAGAGTCTCCGCCAACTCATCTTCCACGGCCGCAGCCTCGGCCTTAGCCTCCTCTGCCACGAGCTGGCTATCTAGACGATTGCTGAGAAGCCGTAGAAGCAACATATACCGATCCAGATGTTAAAGTTAAATGAGCTTTGTGAGAAAACTCAAGAGACTCAGCCTAGGAACAATAGCAAACAACTCCAGTGGAGAATCAATGATCATCTCAGCGGATAAAAACTCAGAGAAAGATGAATTCATGCCACGAAAAAAATAACAGTATAATATCATTATTTGAAATAGTGTCACCCGCTATTCATCTATGTGATGCTTAAAATGAGTATAATAATCCTGAACAGATTGATAATCTTGATGAATGTCATACAGACAATCACGAATGTGAAAACAATGAACACGAGAACTATTCTGATATTTAGTAGCTAAAGTCTCCCATATCTGAGCGGAAGTCATCATACTATTGACAACCGACATAAAAACCAGAGAGATGGATGAAAACAATAAATTATGACTTGCTGATCTATTTGAATTTAGGAATCGTAAGCATCCAAAGTCATGGTCTTTATAGGAGATTCAACTCATTGGGATTTTTGTCAGCAGATTCCTTGTCAGCATAATCAGTTGGTGGATCAGGATACTTCTTAGATCAATTAATAAAACCAAGAAAAGATAAAGAACGTAAAACATGATTAAGTTGAGTGTTCGGGTTTGCATAGTTGGAACCATTAACCTTGATTGTGATGCACTTGATCAACGTAGCAAGCAGAAAAGACGTCATCAGGAACAAAAATGTATAGATCCAAACATGAAAGAAAAATCAAATTGCACCAACCACGTACGACAAACTTGTGATTGGTAGTGGACGGTTGACTAAACATTTGTGCTTGGAAAGAGCAGAAACAGCAGCAGACAGAAAACCAGCAACGCAGATCGACTGGATCAGTGGAGCGTGAGTGAGCGATGAGTGATGCATGGAAGTTGCGGACATTCGGGGCATAAACAACAGCAATTGAAAGCTGAAAGTAGCCGGCGATCGGCAGGAAAGAGACAGCGGTGGGCGCGGTCGAGATAGGAAAACAAAAAAGGGAAGAGTATTTAGAGAGACGTGATTGATACCATGATAGAAAGTAAAATTCAAAAATAATTGTGGTTGTGTGTATTGATATATATATATATATATTGTGAGTTGAAACAAATATGGAACACGATATATGAAAAATCAATCAGAAAGGGTAATCATTTCTTATCCTAATTCTAAATAAATTATATCCCTATTAGAGACTCGACCCTTCTTATTTATCCTGAGGCAACAAACCTTTAGCAATATCCAATGTACTGGTGTCATGGTATTAACCTGCCCCACACTGTGGTCTTTAGTTAGTTCGTTGATTCTTCTCGACGTATTTTATCTACTTCTAAGTTATTATTACTGTAACAATGTTCGTAATTCCATCACTTTACTAGGGACAAATCTTATGAATAGTACTCTTACTAATGTTGAATATGTTCTACTTCCTCTACTACTATTACTACTAATGAAATAAAATACCGTTCTACCGTCATCGCGGTGGTCGCCGCCGCTACTACTAGTGTCGTTTCTACTACTAGTGAAGTTCAATCTCGTTTTATGGATGACTTGTTTACCAAAAAATTTAACGTATTAGTAATTTCAAAATCTTATTAGTAAGTTGGGCATTCTTGATCATTATGCTCCTACTTGTGGAGGAGTTCTAAAGATATAGAAGAAATCTTTTCTTGGTAGAAAATGTTAGAGCATTTCCAACATAGGAGTCAATTTAGAAAGTTAGTTTTCTCATCAGATTGATAAACTTTGTAGTTAAATTTTATCTCTAATGCAAGGATAAATTAAAGGGGATCTGTCTAATGTGAAGTAATAAACTAACACGATCAAAATTTTAGAATATAAATGTATTTTAGACTCTCTTTATATGTACACGGCATGCAGACGTTATCATTATAAAGGTACTATTGGAGATGCAAATCCAAAAGACACTATCTATTTGTTTCCTTCCCTTACATCACACTGAAGTTCTAATTAAAATAACACACGTGAAACCTTAAAATAAGGAATACCTCCAAATCAATGTAGATGATCTTATGCATGGTTCTTTATTTATAGAATTAGTTTTCTTATAAATTGTAGTTTCTTTTTCATGTTTGATTTTAGTTTGTAACCCTATATATCGTAATATTTATAAGTATAAGATGTGTCATTAATGAAATAACAATGTCCATTCATGTTATTCATGTTATATTACAAAAATCATTCATATTTTATATTAATTTATATTTCATTAGAGAAATATATGCATACTTATAATAACAAAACATAAATTTTAAATTTCTCAATTATCCCTTCAAAATGTTATATAATTTATATAATTAATGGAATAATTTGATATTTATTTTATTTATTGCAACGAGATTTCTACAAGTTAAAACTTTTAAAATGTGTCTCAATGAATACATAATTATAAATTATCCATAAAATTTATTGAAATGATGATTTTCACGTTTGATGTAATCGTTAGCTAGTTTAACATAAGTTTTTCTTTTTTCATAAATAAAATTGTGATTTTCATTCATTTGTAAAAGGGTTACAAGTCATGACATCTTTTTTATTGAAATTCATACAAAATTAATTGAACGAAAATATAATGTCCCTTTTAGTAAGCCAGTCATAACACTCAGAAAAGGTATCGTGACAGGTGGTCTATGTTAAATTATGGAGATTTTACTGTATTTTTTCACTTATGCAATATATTTGTTAAATTAAATACTAAATTTAAAAAGGTTAAAATATAATTTTTATATTATGAATTTTTTTATATCTTCACATTCAAATACACATTATTAATTGTTTTAACTTATAATATACAATATTTATTTTTTAAAAATATTACAATTTTAAGGTAAAAAGTTTGGGAGTTTATCGATATACCACACTTCCCGAGACTTCCCTGATATCGTATTTAGTATGTTTCAACTTATTTCCTATATAGGAATTTTTAAATTAAAATAAATTAAGTTTAATACTCCCTCCATTTTGTTATGTTTGGCAACATAGATCTTTAGATGTTATTTTTGCATCCTGAAATGTGTGAAAAGAATTGAGTGAAAAGAGAAAAGTTTAATGTGTGGTTGAAAATCATTCACTTATTGTCATAAAAGAAAATGTGTCAATGTTAACAAAACATACAAAAATTGTAAGTGTGCCAAAGTTAAGAAAACAGAGGAAGTAATAAAATTTTGTTAATAATTAAATACGATTTTATTATGAGGTATTTGTTAAATTTATTCTATCACACTCCCTTTGTTTCTCTATTTGTGGCACCAAAGATATAGGTGCTTAGATTTAGCTGGGGGAAAATAGGTGTTTGAATTTAAATGTAGAAAGTAAAAAATATATAGAATGAGTGAATGGAATTGAAGGAATCTGGTAAAAAATGGGAAGTGTGACACTTAAAAAATACATTCCAATAAGGTAATTGTGCCGCAAATAGAGGAATAGGGGGAATATATTTGTATAATAATACTAAATTTTGATAATTTTAATTTTACGTGGCTGAATATTTTTAATTCAAACAACTCTGCCGGTCAGTACTGGATTAGGCAGGAAACCATATTGAGTGTGGCCAAATGATGAGACTGATGACTGAAACCCCTTGACTGGGATTGAGAATGAACCTTCCTAGAGAGCTGTGACATACGTCAGATATTTAATGAGGATTTATTTCAACATTAATTACTCCGATATTTATTGAATACTACTAGCAAAAGTAGATTTTTCTGAATGAATGGATGCAAAATAGAGAAGACTGAGAAGTGTACTCCATGTTTTAAGATTTGCTTTAAAAGTCAACGCTACATTTTCGCCACAAGAATAAAAACATTTATTCTCAAAAACGATTTTTGGTTTAGTTACAGAGACTTGTTTTAGTTAATAATAATTACGTAGAAGTTTCTTTTATACTCCTTGTTTTAATTAATAATAAGTACGCAGTACTATAGTTTTGTGAATGATTTTGTTTCTTATTTAAAGTTTCTATTTTATCTCTTCCTTTCATAATATTGTACTATAATTTTATTCTATAATTAAATGTAAGGGTAGACATAAAATTTAATGAGTAACTTTAATGTGAAGCACTTTTTTCCACACTAATTAGTGAGTTTTTTTTTAGTTGCATACTCTCTTTATATAAATTTCCTCTTCCTCCATGATGATGTTTATATTGTATATTTAGGCCTCTAGATATAGGAGTGTTTGACTTTTCCCCCAAATATTCAAAAAAGTTTACTCAGCATCTAGAACTTCAATTCTTTTGAGTGAAATATTATTGTACGTCTAATATTTTACAGCACTATGTGTATGGAGTAAGAATTTTTTTGTATAAGACAGTGTTACTGTAAGACTAGAAATTAAATTATAAAGAATTCATTATAGGGTTTCTAATAGAAGTTTTAAAAGTCCAAGGGTTATATGTGAAATTTTGTTAATTTATGTTTCAGTCCAGGTACACTACAAGAAAACCCTCCTTTTTACAGCAACAAATGTCATTGTAAAAAGTTAATTTTTCGTTGTAAAAAGGATTTTACAACGGGCTATATCCCTGTTGTATAGTTTTGTTAGAGGCTTGGTTGTAAATAGTTCTACAACGGGCTCAGTTTTCCCGTTGTAATTGAGCATTTACAATGGGAGTATTACCGGCTGTAAAAAGGTATTCACAACGGTAATATCCTGTTGTAAATGCTCAATTACAATGGTAATATACACAATTACAATAAAAGAATTTGTTGTAAATGAGATTTTACGACGACATTTGACGTTG
Organism: Rubia tinctorum; assembly: GCA_032355605.1. Taxonomy (NCBI): domain Eukaryota; kingdom Viridiplantae; phylum Streptophyta; class Magnoliopsida; order Gentianales; family Rubiaceae; genus Rubia; species Rubia tinctorum. Next base: position 599 of record JAULKM010121110.1, on the reverse strand, counting down.
TAAGGATGCAACTACCATGCAAGGTTTTAACTATATTTTCCCTTCAAATCCCATTGTAAAAACATATTTACAATAAGAAAACACCGTCGTGAATGAATTTATTCATATAATCAACCAAAATTCATCCAAAAAAACATCCACAACTTTATATCAACTCTTCAATCTTTCACATCTTGATATCATCACAAATAAGAAAGAACAAAAGGACTAAACTGAGTAATCCTCCCGTATTCACATTTCTACTTCCCAGAATGTAAGAGGAAATTTAAAACATCCCCTGCAAAAGCTAGGTGTTCAACAATTTCAAGCATGCGTATTAGAAAAGAAATGCTTTGACTGCAGATTTGCAATCTCATTGAACCCTTGCCTTCAAAAAAATGGTGTTCAGCTTGTCATCAAAGAAGCTCTCTTTCTTGTTCTCAGGGTTCTGTAACATGAAACAAATATATATGTATATACTAGTATAGCGTAGAGTAGATAAGACCAAGGAACATTTCAAACTACTACGGAAAGTGACATTGACCAGCCATAAGTTCTCTCGTTTAATTCAGATGCAAGCCAAATTTCACTATGTGCAGAAGTATATTAGTATAAAAGAG
>JAULKM010121090.1:0-20978 GCA_032355605.1 Rubia tinctorum | reverse complement strand
CTGTATATGGCAAGTTCAATTCCATGAGAAAATCAAATTAAGTCGGTACTAGTTTTTATCATAAAATTAATTAGTATTATATCAAGTTTAAATTTTAATTCAATAGGACTGACAATATATTTTGATACGATCACATTCATTAACTACACTTGCCTGAAATCTATGAGCAAGGGGACGGCTCTCAGGGTGAAGATCCCGTACCGATGACGTACTCTTATCGAATACTTGATGGATACTTTTAGGAAACGTATTCATCATGATTCCTAAATTCTACTACTTATGAAAAGCCAAACACATAAGTATAGTTAATTCTATCTACTATTTTATAACTGCTTCAAAAATCTACGAGTCTCTAATTTGTTAAGGAACATTGTAGAGAATACCTCTATCTTATTTTTACTGAAGACAATACTACAAATTCTTATCGTACCCGTATCCAAAATATTTATGTTTTGTCATTTCTCGTATCCGTATATGTCCCCGTTCCCGACTCAGTGCAACATAACCTGGAATGATATGTTAAAATAGCAGATTAACACTTGATTACATGTAGAATCCACTAGATTTCAACAAGCATATCCAGCAAAGATCACATAAGCAATAACTCTCACGTACTCCCTGCGGTCTTTTAAAATTGGCACCAACTAAACGACGCATGGTTTTTTTAAAAAGTAAAACAAATAGAAGATATTGAATTGATAGAGTAAAAATCAAATTGGTTAGATGAAATTATCTTCATTTTGAAGAAAGAAAAAGGAAGTGTCATTATTAAAAGGTCAAACAAAATAGGAAAGTAGGTCCATGTTGGAAAATCAGAAAGGGTCTGCTCTAATTTGTTAAATTATGGAATTCATTAGTATATAAGTAATAATATTATTATATTCTTCGTAAAAGTATTTTTAAAACATCAGTGGTTGAATATAATTTCTAAAAATCTCAAAAAATAGAAAAGCACATCTAAAATGAAATAGGTGAACTAATTGCATTTTGGCATTTTCACCCGGTCATGACTATTTCTTAAACTCCTAATGTGGTCATTTCCATTACCGTTAAAATGTACTGCTTCTTTAGAATCTCTACGTTTCTAAGTCGTTGATACTCCCTCCCGTCTACTAACATTGACTCACTTATTTTTAACATTTGGATTTAGAAAGGTATAATTAGTGGTTGAAAATGTATTGAAAGAGTAAAAAGTAAATTGTTTGGATGAAAATAACCTAAAATTTGCCAAAAAGGGAAAGAAGCCAATATTAAAAAATTGTCCTAAAAAAGAAAGTGAGTCAATATTAAAAAAATGTAGGGAGTACATTTTTTTAAAGCAATGTTCTAATTTGATCAACACTTTTTTAATACGATATATTTTTAATCAATCTTATTAATTTATTTGAAATTTTCAACCCAGTTCAATCTTATTCGTTGCTTTATATTTTTAATCATATTTCTTCCATAAAAATGTGTGTGAAACATTGAAAGCTAGAGGAAGTAGTGCATTTCATAGTGACTCCCACTTCCTGAAGTGTTGCTACCTAGTTTGACCAGGTGTACTTAAAAAACACCACCAATGTCCGGTTTGATTATTTGTAAGTTTTTTTAAAAAAAATTAAACAGCCAATGACGAAAATGTCGGTCTTTATATATAAAATTTTGATTTTACTTATTTAGGTTATTTATTAAATCCATGTTTCAATATATTGTATCTAACCAAACATGTAATAAAAATAACACAAGAACACACAAGACTTTGTTATGCAGTTCGGTGTACACACGAAACTTGGTTACTCAGTCTCCATAATCTGATCTTTTGCCTTGGCCTTAACTCTCTCACTTTGTACCAAGACAGAGTTGATACAAGGGTAAATTAGTGCATGTTTGGCCTTTGGAGAGATAGTCCGCCTCACAATACTTTGCTAAATAAACAATCCAAGGTTGATTGGTTTCTATGTTCCAACATAGTACAACAGGTTAGTCATTTCTCGTGTTAGAGTTGTGTTGGTAGAGGGCATCCAACAATTGACTGCAACCTGATAGAGATAAGAGAATTTAGAATAAAGACAAGAGGCTTGAGAATATCATGTAGTTGGCCACTCAGTCTTCACTCCACTAGAGATAACCTCAAGAATCTTGTCATATGATATGTCCAACTCTTCAGAAAACGCTCCTTCAAACTCAGGAGTTTTCAGCCCCAATAACCTATTAATTCTTGCAGTCGAGAAATTAATTATCTTGCCCCTCACAAACACCCTAAAACACCAGGATGAATCCTCTTCAACATTTCCAGCCACTAGATTTGAGTAAACCTAAGAAACCAATTGTTTGTTGTAGTTCTGATACAGTGTAGCTACAGTAGTCATACCAATCAATTCTAAGAAATCAGAAAAACCACTTGGTTTATATGCAACCAAGTCTAATGGCCTCTCATGAATGATCTTTCTCTGAGAAAATATCTCACCCATCTTTTCACAATCCTCATCATAAAAGATATCAGAAAGAGCATCATCTGCTGAAGGTGGAGGTAGTGTTGTCTTCTTCTTGAGTTCAGGAGCATAAGCTTCTTTCTTACTCTTCTTAGCTGGTTTAGAAGATTCACTTGATTGCTCCTTACCCTTCCCCTTCCTTAATGTGGTCTGGATGAATTCATCGAAGACCTCATCACTCGAGTAGGCCAGATTAGGTTCCTGTGTTGGAACATGCTCATACTGCTCAGTTTCTGCATCACCATCCTCAGCTTCTGCTGCTGCCTCCTCTTGTATTCCTACATCCTCAGCCTCCTCTACAACAGGTTCATCTTCCCCTATCTTCTATTCCTCTAAGATTTCCACATCATCATAAACAGAACCACCATAATCATCACTGAACTGATGATCCTGGCTACCCATATATGTGTCAGTAAAACCAGGATCAACCTCATCAACCTCCATTATATCATGTTCACCTTCTTCCTGTTATATTGGAGCATACCCAGTATCTTCTTCTTCTTCCTCACTGTCAGACAAAACTATTACAGGGGGCATCAATGCCCTCAACTTCTCATTTCTCTTGGCAGCACTATAATAAATAACAATTTCATTATTATATGTGGATTTAACCACATCCGACCCCTCAACCTTAGAATCTTCTATCTCCTAAATAGAAACACTACTGTGAATAGTGGCAGTGCTATTAACAGTAAAATATTCATGTTTTTTCCCCAATTTTCATGAAACATCCCTTACTCAGCCTAGGATTCTATCTCTCTATATTCTCAATATCATCAAACTTTCTGGTCACTAGTTCATCCCTATCAACATCAAACAAGTTCCCCTTAATATTCCTAACCATAGTCAAATCTTTGGACCGGTTATTCATTCTATGCTAGTACAAACATTCTAAAACAAACTTGAACTCCATTCCATTAACCTCAATCATATGTGCACTAGGAGGGTCAGGGTTTGTTACCTTAGGCTCGTAAGGGATCATCATGAGAGGTCGAGGCGGACTCTGAGATTGTTCAGCTAACGGCACAACAACATTGCATGCATCTTCTTGAAGGTTTTGTTCGGCCATTGATGGTTTTTGAGCTTGGTAGGTTTTTACGGCAAGAAGAATTTGAGAGGGGATAGACTTGTATTTCGGCAAAGCTAATCTTGCCGAATTTCAATCTGCAAGAATCACAGATATATTAGAAATATTCTCTCCAAAATATCTTCCAAATTTTGAAAAATGGTAGGGAGGAAGGAGTACGGTAGCTGGAAATAGAGGGAATATGGAGAGATGGAAAGAATTTTGAAAGATAATTAACTTCTTCCTTTTTCACCTCTTAACCCGTGCCAATTTTTTCCCTTTCCAAGACAAATCATTAAAATCTAAATTTATGTACACAAAAAAATAGCATAAATTAATAAAATTTGTACAAAGGTTATGTAAGAAAATAACTCAAATATGACATAAAACTAAGTGTTGTCTGAGAAATTCAAAAGTTTCAGTGTCCAACGGCTTATTGAATATAGCTACATATTGCTCACATGTTGGAACATAAACAACCACCACTTCCTTTCTTTCAATCAGATCTCAAATAAAATGGTGTCTGATGTCAAGGTGCTTAGTCTGAGAGTGATGAATAGGGTTTTTAGAGATTTCAATTGCACTTTTGTTGTCACATAAAATCTTCAGATGCCCTTGTTGAAGTCCATAGTCATTTATAATTTGTTTCATCCATAATAATTTGAGCACAACAATTTCCAGCAGCAAGATATCCGGCTTCATCAGATGATAAGGAGATCGAATTCTGCTTCTTACTATGCCACGCGACCAATTCGTGCCAATAAATAAACAACCACCAGTTGTAATTTTGCGATCATATGAATTACCAACCTAATCAGAATCACTGTAATAAATCAGACATGAGTCTTGATTCTTAGAATACCAAATTTCATAATCAGAAGTCTCACTAACATATCGAATAACCCTTTTTACTGCAGTTAAATGAGATTCCTTTGAATCAGCCTGAAATCTTGCACACATACCTACATTGAAACATATATCTAGTCGACTAGTTGTAAGATACAGAAGACTCCCAATCATACTCTGGTACAATTTCTGATCAACTGTAATGCCTTTCTCATCTTTCACTAATTTGTCTGTAGCTGCCATTGGAGTTCGTACAACTCGAGAACTACTTAGTCTGAATATCTTTACTAGATCTAATTCATACTTTCTCTGATTTATGAACAAACCATTCTTTTCCCGCTTTACCTGGAGTCCTAGAAAGTATGTGAGTTCTCCAGCCATGCTCATCTCAAACTCGGCATGCATCAGGGATACAAAATCATGTACCATAGATGATGAAGTAGAGCCAAACACAATATCATCCACATAAATTTGAGCAATCAAAATATTTGAGGATTTATTAATTACAAATAAAGTGCAATCTACTCTCCCTCAACGATAATCTTTCTTAGGTAGAAAATTAGTCAGTCACACATACCATGCTCTTGGTGCATGTTTCATACTATATAATGCCTTCTTGAGTCGATTCATGTGATGTGGATAGTGAGGATCTTCAAATGCTTTAGGTTGTTCCACATACACCTCTTCATTGACCACTCAATTTTTTAAAAAAGTATTTTTGACATCCATATGATATAATGTAAAATTCATAGTACAAGCAATAGCAAGTAAAATCTGAATAGATTCTACCCAGGAAATTGGTGCGAGTGTCTCGTCAAAATCAACTCCTTCAACTTGAGCATACCTTTGAGCAACTAGTCTTGCTTTATTTCGAGTAGTCTGTCCATCAGCATCGAATTTGTTCTTGAAGATCCACTTGGTGCCAATAACATTTACATCTTTTGGACGAGGAGTCAGGTACCATACATCATTGCGTTCAAATTGACCAAGTTCTTCTTGCATCGCTGCAATCCAATATTCACGATTCCTTGTAATTTTTCGGTCCAATGAGTGAAATGAAACATTGCGATCCTGCCAATTCTTTTGTAGTTTACTCGAGGAATTGATCGGGTTCTCCTTATGGTAGGTTCAGGTACCACCTATGTTGGAATATGCGATGTTGCTATAGGAAAGGATGTTCCAACATACTCTTCTTCTTCAGGTTCAGGTGAACTTTCTGTTTGCTCAGATGTTCCAACATAGGTTGGCTGTTCAGGCGGACTGTGCTGCGTTGGAACATAGTCTTTGTCTGGTTCGTTTTCTCTTTCACTTGAAACCTGTTTGTCATCATAATCATCCACAATGAAATTTATGGACTCCATAAGTGAATTTATCTGAAGATTGTAAACACGATAAGCACGGTTGTTCACAGAATACCCAAGAAATATTCCAACATCACTACAGCTGTAGAACTTTGCCAGCTGATCTCTATATATGAGAATGTAACACTTGTTTCCAAACACATGAAAGTATGATATGTTTGGCTTCATGCCCTTCCAAATCTCGTATGATGTTTTGCTGGTGAATGGACGAAGATACACACGATTTATGTTATACCAAGTTGTAGTAACGGCTGCCCACCATTTTCTGTGTATTCCTTTCTTAGCATGCATAACTCGAGCCATTTCCTGAAGCATCATATTCTTCCTTTCTGCAATGACATTCTGCTGAGAAGTGATTGGAACATAAAATTCATGTTGAATACCAAGTTCATCACATAAATCACTGAACTGGTAATCTTCAAATTCCCTGCATGATCAGTTAGGATTTAAACAATCTTTCCTAATGTACTTCCTATCTTTGTCTGCAATTTTGTCACCAAACTTCTTAAAACATACACAATATCAAAATTTTCGTTTAAGAAAATCCACCTATGTGTATTTAGAAAAATCATCAACACATACAAAAATGTACTTCTTGCCACTCACTCTAGGTGTGTTGACTGGACCCATCAAATTTGTATGTAGCAATTTGAGATTTCTTGAGGTAGTAATATACTGAACTGAAGAGTGGAGAGATCGAATTTGGTTTCTTTGTTGGCATGGTCCGCACACAATTCCTTTTTTACTTGCAAGTGTAGGCATACCTCGTTCTTCCTTCAAGTTGGTCATTTTCACCATTGTTTTGTAGTTAATATGACCAAGTTTCCTGTGCCATAAAGTTCAATCATCTTGTTTTGAACTCAGACATTTTACTTCTTATTCCAGGAGGTAACGGTTGTTTGATGACTGAATACCTGAGAGAACTTTATCTTTGCCATGTCTTACTATACATTTGTCTTTTTGAAATTCAACTGTCATATTGTTATGACACAATTGAATGATACTCAAAAAAAAATCTTTAGGTTTTCAACGAGCAAAACACTAGTGAATACATGAAATCCTTCAATATGCATTTCACCCTTAACAACTACACGCCTCTTCTTTCCATCGCCAAAAGAAACAAATCCACCATCATAAGGTTCATTTTTTGTCAAAAATTCATGTGTTCCAGTCATATGTCGAGAGCACCCATTATCAAAGTACCACGAGTCTCTAGAATGTGCAATGAGAGAAGTATGAGCAACAAGGCAAGTACTAGTGTGTTTAATAATCCATACCTTTCTGACTATCCTTGATCGTTGGACCTGGTCTATGCTAGAACATGCAGACAATTGTCGTCTATTCATGATGTCCCTGAGTAATATAAGGCATTGTTCCTCAATGTGACCTTGATACATGCACTAGCTACAGACAAGGGGTTTTTATGGATGTGTCTTGATCACCTTTCCTTTTATCTCTTGAATCTATGACTTGAAATCTACTGTGCTGCATAGTGGGGTGTCATAGCCAATTCCTTGTCGGTTTCCAAATTTTTTCCCATGGTCAGGATATCATCAAGTGTTGCCTTTCCAGTGTTCAACTTGGTAATTGATGCCTCGGCCATTTCAGCTCTCTTAGTTGCTAAGCTTAGATTCAATCTTAATTCATCATTCTCTCTTCTGAGTTCAACAACCAGAACTAGTAACTCATTCTCCTTTTCAACTAATTGATTTTTCTCCATCTTCAGTGATTTGTTTGTATCAACAACTGATAGCCATATGTCATACAAATTTTCATATGCAGTATAAATTTTTTCATCGCTCCCAACTTGGTCTTCATCATCACTGTAGGTGTCGTCAAAACCTGTGTTGGAACATACAAACTTGTCTTTCTTTGATCCATCGTGAACTTTTGCTCCAAATGCCACATAATTGCTGATAAGTTCCTCTTCATCTTTCTCATATTCTTCATCCTCACTCCATGACGTGGCATAAGATTTTCTTTGCGTCTTTCTGGTATTTGCACATTCAGCCTGGATATGTCCAAACCCTTCCCATTCTCCACACAAAATTCTTCCTGGATGCTTCGTTTCACCACCTTAATTTCTAGAGAATTGCTGATTTCCTTATTCCATGCACATTCCTCGATTGTTAGCAGAGTCTTTTGCCCGAGGTCTATTGCCGCCAAATATATTTTGTGATTTCTTATTCACCACCTTCTTCAGCATTCTTGTGAAGTTCTTAGTGATGAGTGCAATTTCTTCAAAACCATCTTCACTATCAGATTCATGACTAATCCTTGATGACGAACTCTTAAAGGCCAACTCCTTCTGAGCTTTCTTAGTAGACTGCTCCATTTGCATCTCATCAGTTTGTAGTGATCCCATTAGTTCACCCAAGGTCATAGTTGTTATATCTCTAGATTCTTCTATTGATGCTACTTTCATTGCAAACCTTTTGGGAAGTGATCTCAAGGTCTTTTCACAAGTTTTGATTCCTTGTAGACCTGTCCCAGTTGATATGCCATATTGGAGATGTCTCTGAGTTTCCCATTAAATGTAGAAATCGTATCATCCTCCTCGTTTTCATTTCTTCAAACTTTGTAGCCAACATTTGTAGCTTGGATTCACGTACACGACTCGTTCCTTCATGCACATTCTGTAGAATATCCCAAGCTTTCTTCACCTGATGACATGTAGAGATGAATCTAAACTGATTTTCATCAACCCCCGTGAGGATAGCATTCAATGTCTTTGATTTTTTCCAATAAAGTCTCCAGTTCATCTGGAGACCAGAATGACTTATCTTTGAGCTTTTGTTTCTTTGAATTTGATTCTCCCTCGTTCCCCTTCGAGCTGGATTCAGTATCCTCAGTTGAATGTTCCTATTCAGTCTCAACATAGTGTCATCCTAGTTCATCCAGTGAGTTTATAAAGACTCTCATAAGTGCCTTCCAATAGTTATAGTTTATTCCTTCTAGTAGCGGTGACCGACACACCTAAGCTCCTTTTTGGTCACTATGGTAAAACCAGATCACATTTTCCTTGACACAATTAAGGTAGAAATAAATGACAAAACTCTGATACCAAATAAAATTTTAGTTTTACCTATTTAGCTTATTTATTAAATCTTTGTCCAACATATCCTATCTAACCATGCATGTAATAAAAATAACCCAAGGACGCACAAGACTTGGTTACACAGTTCGGTGAAATCCACCTACATCTGCGGGGCTTGACCCAATTTAGAATTAATCCACTAATTAGAAAGATATAGTACAAAGTACACCATAAAATTATACTTATCTTCTAATTATTAACGTGTGAATTCAGCAAGCTCCCCTTGCTACCGATCTGCCTTGATCATACTCCCTCTGATCTCGAAACTCATTGATGTTGGATTTCCTCCTCTCGAGGAATTAAGGTATATGATTATGAACTAATCAACAAGTCACGGTATGTTGGAACATATATTGGCTCTAGCAGTGCTATCAGAAAGATATAAAATATGAGTGGAGATTTTCTCAATGAAATTCGTAAGTAATGCAACTGTCCACTATAAATAGTCCATTGAGCATATCGGAATTCACCATGATTATCTCCATAATAATCTCATTCCTTATCTGCTTCTGAATCACATCTAAATCTCATAAATAAAATGATTTTCCTTATCTCATAATATTCTATAAATCCAATTCCACAATTATAGGGATTTTTCATAAATCCATTATGATTCACATACACGTCTGAAACAGTATTGCATAATCTCCAAACTTCCATAAATCAATATCATACAATATTTTGTCATCAATTAAAATTTCAGATTTTCTTATGTTCCAACATGAAAAGTTTTTCTTTTACAACTTAGTTCCCAAATGACAACTAAATCATTAATGCAATCCACACGATTTTACATTTATATTATCAGATTGGTTAAGTATTCTACATTTGAATGATCTCTTCATTAAACTATAGAATGATTTCATTCCTACAAAAACCCTAATTAGATATTACAATGCTAACTAATCGAATCAGTGTTTGAACAGATGGCGACGATATTAGTATCAAAAGGTGACAGTGAAAGAAGAAATATTTGAGAAAATTGTATAAGGAGAAAATGTCCAAATTAGTACCCACTTTTGAGTGAAATTCACAGTTTGGTATCCTATTTTTAGAATTGTGCTTAAAAAGTACCCACATTTTCATAAATGTCCTGAAAAGGTACATTTTAGCTAAAAGTTGGTACCATTATGGCACAATTTTGATCCAAATTGGTACCCATTTTTGCTAAAAAGTACCCTTTTGAGATATAACTAAAAAAGTGGGTACCTTTATAAGACAATTTTAAAATTTGAGTATCAAATTGTGAATGTTGATTAAAAGTGGATACCATTTTGGACAATATCTCATTGTATAAAGGATATATAATACGTACTTTATGTAAGTTAGTAAAAATATATGAAACGACAGACAGTCGTTTTGATTCGATTCGATTCAACATAAACCATTCGATAGTCGTCACTATGACTCTGTTTGGTATAGCTGTGCTTATAAGCAAATCTGGCTTATTTTGAAAGCAGAGGGAGACCAGTTTCTGCTTTTCCCCCAAAAATAGCTTCTGCTTTATTTTATTTTTTTGCAGTTTACCAAACACCAAAAAGTGCTTTGCTTATAAGCACAACAGCTAAAAAGCTCTGCCAAACAGAGCCATATATTTTGCAAGGTCGTTGTTATTCAATTCGATTCAACATAAATCATTCGATTTGAACCAAAATCAACTGACCGCCACGGTGCCACCCATTATGTATAAAATTTAAATAAAAATATGATTACAAGTAGGGCTTAACCCTAAAACCAGCAAAATAAACATGTCACCTTCGAGTGTAAATAATACATTAGACAAAAAGATTGTGAATCGCTATATCACGTCATGTATTTTACTAGCTCACGTCTTGTATTTATACTATTAAAATACTACTTGTATTTCATTTTTTAAAAATAGAAAGGCAATAATTAATATCAGAAAAAATAGCAATTAACCCACCGTCGCTGGAGGTGGTTGCCGGGGGGATCGTGGTCAGCGGTCGCCGGTGATGGAGGTGGCTGTCCTCCGCCATTGTATTCTCCATTTTACGGCGTCTTTTTCGGCCGTGTCCTCGTCGGGTTCCTCCTGTGTTTTCTCGCCATCCCCGGCGTTTTTTCGCCATCCCCGCCGATCTATCTTCTCTGATTCTCTGGCCCGACGTTTCCTCGCTATCCCCTCGACTCCGGCGTTTCCTCCCCCCACTTCTCTCCCTGCTCTGCCTGCAACCCGGTTCTCCCCCCTCTGCCTCCGGCCGGTTCTCCTTTCCCCCTTCCCCCTTCTCCCTTCTTTCCTTTCCGGATCTCTCCTCACTCCCAACCTTCTTTTCTTCTCCTGGTTCTCTTCTTCCTCCCGCTCCGCCTCCGGTCAGTTCTCTTTTCCCCTTCCCCTTCTTTCCTTTCCGGATCTCTCCCCGCTCCCGACCTTCTTTTCTTCTCCCGGTTCTCTTCCTCTCCCGGTTCTCTTCCTTCGGTTTCCTCTTCTTCCTCTGGTTCTCTTCTTCCGGTTCTCTTCCTCCGGTTCTCTTTTCTCCCAGTTCCCTTTTCTTCCTTTGGTTCTCCTTTCTTTTCTCTTTTCTTTTCCCGGTTCTCTTTTCTTTGCACGGTTCTCTTTTCTCTCTTTTACCGGTTCTCCTTTTCCATTCTTCAGCCCAAATTTGGTTCTCCTTTGCAAAACCACCCGTCGGCGGGTGTAGGGCTTCAGGAGGGAGGGTCTTCTCCGGTGAGGGACGAGAAGGACATAGACGACGAGGACTGGGCTGGGAACAGGTGGTTTCCGGCGGGGATTGGGCTAGGACGAAGGTAGGAAGGGATGGTTTTCTGGCGGTGGTGGCCCGGCGGCGGCGAACCGCGGAAGTGGTGGCCTGGGAAGACTATATTTTTTTATAAAAATTAATTAATTTTATACATGTACATATACGTATTAGGGCGTAAATAAGTAAAATACATGACGTGATATATTAATGCCCAAAAGATTTTAGAACGAACTTTCCTCTAGCTAGCCCCAACAAAACGAAATTTCTCATCCTAACAGTTATTTAACTGGTTTTCAATTCATGGAAAGTACCTAAGCTAATTAAAAATATCCATAATTGCCCATCATATTAATCTAGGTTAAATATGCCAAACGTAATTAATACTTTGTGTTGACAATAACGTAATTAACACTAGTACACTTACTTTCTGTTTCTATTTTATCTGATTTAAAAACAATTGATACATGTTCATCCTATAGTCACACGAGTGAAGTGATGCTTTTGTTCACGCAATCGACTCATCCAAGGAGTCAATTCTTCTGTCCTACCATCATTTTCTTTAATCCTTGACGCATTCAGAATGTCAGGCGATTCGAAAACACGAATTTTGAATAACAATTAAAGTTTGCAAGAACAAGCACTAGATTTTGGTTATGAAATTCAGCAGAGAAAAAAATAATCTCAAAAAATAGTATTATGAATAATAAAAATATCCGAATCATACAAGAGATTTTTAAATATTAAAAAATTCCCGAAATAAAAAAAAAGGAAATTCGGAATTAATTCCAAAATTGGAAAACACTTAAAAACAGTAAATTACCGGTTTGAGGCCTTAAACAACTTGAAATGGCGAAAACGGACTCCAAATCCACGCTATATTAGGGACATTGATCTACCCGTCAAGACGGTTCCAACGCATTCAGGCTCGCCTGATTCTGACTCTGAATGCAAAAGTTATGTTTAAAACCATATCGATCTTTTACAACGATCCATCACTTCTTCAATTTTCGCCGTCATTCGCCCTGCATCAATCATCCTACTCCCTCCGTTCCACTTTAAATTGCACACATACTTTTTTGGCATTATTCTCTATGAAAATTTTAACGGATATTTAAATACATATATAAGCAACAATATTATCATACTACCTGATATTGTTGAGTTAATCGTTATTTTCCATTATTTTACGTAGGTAAACATATTAACGGTTAAACATATTTCTTGAATAACATGATAATGATTGTTATGCAATTTAAATTGGGACAGTAATTCTGGAATCACATCACTAAATTAAACAAGAAAAAAAAGTTACATTGAGATTGAAGCTGATCAAATCACCACCAATAATCTAATTCAATATATTTATAAATTGTTTGTTCTATTAAAATATTTATTGTGGGACAAAATGAGTATGATACATGTTTGGTATTTAAGACTTTTGGTTTCACGAAATCCTTCTTCATATTGAATTGAATTAAGTTGTTGGATCCATTACATGTTTGATCGCAATTAAATTTCAAGATGTTTATCTAATATTATTATCACGTAAGATATTATCAGATTCATTGTAACAAGTACCATATATATTGTACGTTAATTTTTACGAAATTATAAGCTTTGAGTTAGGGTTCCATGGGCCGTGGATGGCGACCATCTATTATGGCCATAATGATTTTAGTGTTTGATCCCAACCTTGCATCCCCATTTTCTCAAGAATGTTCTAGCATATACTAGTATATATACCTTACAAAATATCATCAAATCACACATTTATTTCTTCAATTTATATTAATAATTGCAACTACAATTAGATTATTCTATTACAAAAAAAAGATATTTAATAAAAGAAACATACAGTATCATATTCTGACAGTAATCTATGAAAGTTATGTAAACCTCTCAGGTCCTCTTATATAAATGAATGTTTTCTTTTATTTGACACTCTTTTAATTTCTGGCAAGATTCTTTCAATTTCATCTACTCATTTTACTTTTTATTTTTTACATTCAATTTATTCATTTATTTTTTTCACCTAAATTTAAGCAACTAAGCATATGAGGTCATAAATAGAAAAATGAAGGGAGTAACAAGTATTTGACATTTGAGCAAGATTAGTCAAGGAAGCATAATGCCAACAACATTCATGCATGTACTAGAATGTGTATTTGTGCAATTTTCTAGACGTTTGAAAATTAAGAAGAATTCAAATTCGTTAGGCTTAATTCGTCATGTGCTGTCAAAGTTTCAAACTTTCCGACATGACGATTAACATGATACTACTTGAATGAATTACTACCTGCTCTCTCAGTCCCAATCACAGCTAATTTTAGATTGATATTTTATATAGGCAAAATCTTGGGAAAGACCGTATTCCATAGGTATATGGAAATGCCGGGTTGAATTAGAATTATAGAAATGTAAAAGGTTTTAGTTGCAATATTAAAATTTTATTATGCAACATTTAGGAGTGATAGGTTTATAACCCGATTAATACAACCCGGAAATTTTATTTTGATTTCTTCAAATTTACAGTTTAAACCTTGGTCTTTCCTTAACTTATGGAAAGACCGTCTTTCAAGAGACGGACTCTTTTATATAAGATAAAGTGAAAGCGTTAATGAAAAATAAATAAAAAATATTTTGGTAATGAAAGAATTGATTAATAGGTTTAATTAACCTTTTTAAAAAATAATATAATAAATGTATAACATCATTTTTTTATCACTTTAAAAAAGAATTAAATTGTGTCAATTTATATAGGATGGACGAAAATATAAATTGTTCTATGTACTGATGGAAGAGTAGTTAATTAAGAAAATCTTTGACTTGCTCCTATTTGCTACATTCAATTTGGTCAAATATGACTTCTCTCAAATATAACATTCATGTTTTCTTTTTATATATTCCAATTCTACTTATTTAGGTCATGCTCTTTTTTGACGACTTTTTTCCTGATACGGTATCTGCTCTCTAGTGCCACGTCTTTACTATGAGTTCTTTTTCTAATAGACGACATTTCTATCAATGTTTTTTCCCAGCGGGACAAAGGTTGAGGAAAACACATGGGGATGATGAGTTTTTAAGAACAACGAATCACCGTTAGACTTTTCCAAGACATAATTTTTTTGATACAATCTAGTTAGATTTCGATTCGCTTTCCAAAGTCGCTTGAGGAGAAATTCGTGTCAAGCTTGTTTAAACAACTTAGTTTTGGAGATTTCGATTAGAAGATTCAGACCATATTTATAGACTCGACTGGTTTGTACAGCTTAGAACAATTAGACTAGTTTACATTAGTTGGAATGGTCTTTAAAGCGGTTCGCATCGGTTATATCTTGACTGTCTTGATGTAGATCACTCTAGTGTGGTTGGATCAATTTTGTATGGTTGACATATATTTATATGGAGCTTGCACCTAGTAAAATAGAATTTCAAATTTGATACTTGCTATTGTGATCGGTTTATTATCCACCATTGTCGTGAGTCGGTGGACTCCATTCGCGCGAGTTCGGATCGAGATTGTTGGATGCTTCCACAGTAGAGGACTAATATTCCATCTCATGTACCATTCATTTTGTCACAAAGGCCATCGTTTAAAATTTCATTTTCAGCCCTTTTGCGTGAATGAGACTATCACATATCTTGTTGTAAACATCGCTCAAACGTAGACTTTTTAAACCAATCTGATTTATATAAAGAATTTGATTCATATAAATTCTTGTCATTGACGGTTTCAGTTTTTAATAGTAGGTTCTTTTTAGTTTAACTGCACTTCATTTAAGTTCAGTTAATTTTGATATGATTCAATTTAACTTTATGTAATCCTATCATTACTGTTTTCTGTGCACTTATTTTAAGTTCAAATCGGGCAAAAAGAACATAGCTATAGTCTCTACTCGTTTCAGTTGAATTTAATTAATCTGGAAGTAAAAGAAAACTTAACTGAAATAGAATGAAGCAAACTGATTAAAATAAATTGAACTGAACAATGTCTTTGGTACCCTTTCCGCCAACTTAATTGATATTAGCACAATTAAAGTGAACGAACGTGAATTGAATTGGATTGAACCAATATAAGTCTAAAAGAATCAAATAATACAATTAGTAGAACTAAATTGAACTAAATTTCATTAAAATTTCATTAATTAAAATAAAATAATTAAAATAAAATGGAATTAAAGTGCAACTAAATTAATTAAATATGATTTTTTTGCCGTACTGTCATATTAAGTGATTAAGAATAATATAAAGACGGTTCGTTATAGAATATTTTAAATTTTTTATTACGTTCCATATGAACATGATTATAGGTTTATAGCATAATTAGGTAAAATTGAGATTGATGCTTTAACAGACTTTTATATTGAAGATGATTTTAAATTTAAAATATTAATCCTACGTCTATTGAATATTTTAATGAGAAAATTGTATTGAGATTGCTCTAATACATATTGTACAAAATAAATGTCCAACATAAATATGATTTATTTCGATATTAAGTTGGGGTTATGTTCTAGGAATCTCTTGAATCCAATTCTTGAATCGTATAACAATAGAAAATTAACAAACCTCACAAGAGAATTAAAACCTAAGCTTAGTGGGAAAATTAAGATAAGACATAATTATATATGATCATGATGAAATACTACTCCATTGTTCTCCCATGTTTAATTAATTATTCACAGAGAAGATTAACCTCGTATCGATGCTTAAAGAAGAAAAGATTTGTCATAATTAATTGCTCTTTGTGGATTAAACTTAACATTATTGAGCAAGCACTAATCTTTTAAAATTTGTTTGCCATAATGACCATGTAACAAGTCACTTACAAATTAAATTGAAAAGTCGACACGCATTACCATTATAATTGGACAATATTCTTTTCAGTTGAACTAAATTGAACTAAAATAATATAAATTAAAATTTTCAAATGTAAATAATTTGATGATGAATCAATTGGAAAAACACGACCATAGTTTGAGATTGGAAAACCCAAACATATATCAGTTGGTTAATTAAATAAATACAAAATTTTGTTTTAGACCGACTAAACTTTAAACCAGGTTTTATTGTGCAATTAAAAAAATATTTAGAATGGGTTTTTTTTAAATGTGTTAATAAATTTGAGGATCTATTGTGCAATTATCAAAATATTATATATATCACAAAAATATCATAATATTCATTTTTTTCATTTTTCTTCCTCCTCTGATCAGAACTTGTAACCGTTGTTAGAAATTGCCTCCGACCGACAGTTACCGATGGATTCCGCCGCCTCCACGGGAATCTCGCGCACAACCGCCGCGATTCTTCTTCCGCCGGCGAAATCAATGCGACGCCGGCGAGATACAATCGACTCAGGCTAGATAGCTGCGACGATGTGCCCTATCTCCGCCGCTGCAACTCCACTGCGATTCGGTGATTCGCACCTCTCAATTCCATTGCAATTCCTCTGCGTTGACAGTGACGCTTTGTTATTCGCTCCATTGGCAACGTTCCCGGCGGCGCTACGATGGAACTGGCGACGAGCTCCACTTTGATTTGCACTGCGACCGGAGCGACGACGGAGCTGTGAC
Organism: Rubia tinctorum; assembly: GCA_032355605.1. Taxonomy (NCBI): domain Eukaryota; kingdom Viridiplantae; phylum Streptophyta; class Magnoliopsida; order Gentianales; family Rubiaceae; genus Rubia; species Rubia tinctorum. Next base: position 3,841 of record JAULKM010121090.1, on the reverse strand, counting down.
CGGAGGAGTTTGGTGGAGTCGAATGCGGAGGCTCCTGGCAGAGTTGACGGCAAAGCACCTGTCAGAGTCGACTATGGAAGCTCCTGGCTGAGTCAATGACGGAAGCGCCTGACGGAGGAAGTAGTTCGACGCCTTCATACTGAGGATGCAGATTCGCTGGAGATGCACACACCGGAAGAAGAAGGTGCCTGAGATGCACGCACACAAACGACGTCGACGAGGAGGCGTGCGGTTTCACGTGCAACCTGAGCGGCGGACGACGGACAGACGGATGTTTCAGCTACTAGAGGTGAGGTTTAATCATGTTTTTTTATAAAGAGTTTTATTAAGGTTTAATGATATTTTTGACTGAATGAATTATCAATAAAGTTTTGTGGTGTAGTGGTTAGAACTCTAGTTGTCGAGACTCACTGTGACATTTTTTTTGAAAAATTTATATTTTTGATGTATATGATGAGATTTAATATTTTATGACTAAGTGTATGTTCAATAAGAGTTTTTTGTGTAGTTGTTATTTCTCTAGGCTTTGAGGTTTGTGACCCGGGTTCAAATCTCACCAAGTTCTTTTCTTTGAAGGATTTTTATTCTTGAGGTATTGTAGCTTTTTGTTGATGTTTTTTATTATTCGGGTTGAGGTTTAATTGATATGAGTTGAGGTTTTACAAAAAAATTAGGTGATATGGATTGATATTTGTAGTTTTTAATAAAAGTTTTCTCATGTTGATGTTTTTCATTTTTCAGCTGAGCTTTTGGTAATAGGAGTTGATGTTTGTAGTGTCCTTTTCTTATGTTGATGTTTTTTTTTTTCATTTTCTAGATGAGGTTCATGTGTTAGGAGTTGATGTTTGTAGTTTTTAGGTGATATAAGTTCATATTTGTATTTTTTTTTAAAAATTACTGACATTTTATTATTTTTTAGTGAATAATTCATACTCTTGAGGTACCGTATTGTTCAGTTGATGTTTTTAGTTTTTTTCTATCATGTTGATTTTTTTCCCATTTCCCGGGTGAGTTTTAGTCGATATGAGTCGATATTTTATATTTTTTGGGGTTGTATGAGTTGATATTTTTTTACTTATTTTTCTCTCGGGTAGATGTTTTTCATTTTTTCGGTAAGTTTTAGGTGATACAAGTTGATGTTTGTAGTTTTGGGTGACATAGGTTGATTTTCTGTAGTATTTTTTTTCTTATGTTGACGTTTTCCCATTTTCTAGGTGAAGTTTAGGTGATAAGAATTGATGTTTTTAGCTTTTGGTTGATATTGGTTGATTTTTGTAGTTTTTTATTAAAAAAAATTTATAAGTGAAACTTTGTTGATTTTTAGTTGATTTTTTGTTAGTTGTAGTCAATATTTTTTTCCTCCAATTTTTGTTGATTTCTATTTGATTTAATTTTTTTGCTTTTTTTTAAATTTTTATAAAGTTTTTGCTGCTTTAGTCGATATTTTATGATTTTCAGTTTTTTTGTTAGTTGTATTTGATATTTTTTCCCTCCAATTTTTGTTGATTTCTATTTTATTTTATTTTATTTTGCTGTTTTGTTTGATTTTTTATAAAGTTTTTGCTGTTTTAGTCGATGTTTTATGATTTTTCGTTGATGTTCTTTTTTGCAGATGTTTATAATTTTCAATTCACTGATTATGTTGTTTTTTCGCATTTTAAAAATATTTTTCAATATTTTTTTTGATTTTTTGCAGATGGCGGAAAAATGATGAAAAAAATTGGACAAAAAAACCCTGTTAAAATATAATTGATTGGTCCCTATAAATTTGTTAGAGATACTCTGTAAAATTATTAGAGATAGGTCTTTGAAACTAGAATATAGGTAGAATTGCATAAATGTATCTGTCTAAAGTTTAGGCCGCGTCAGAGAAGATCATCTCTTTAATAAAATGTGACCTAATTTAGCATAAAATAAAGAAATTAAAATATTTTTAGAAGAATGATAATATGAGAAAAGACAAAAGACAAAAGGGTAAGATGGGCCAGCAAAGAGGGAGATTGTGGAAATGATGGTGGCTTAGGATGACTTTCCACTGGCAAATATTTGAATGATGATACCTTTGAATTCTCGATCTAATGGGTATATAATATAATTATGGAAATGGAAGACTTTTTTAAGTCCGTTTTTTTAAAGAAAGTTTTTTCCTAAATCATGAAAAATCAAAGGTTAAAGTGTAAAATAATAGAAATGAACATAAAATTTTTGGATTGCATAAATCGAGTTATAAACTTTATAACTACTACACATTGCATAATAAAATTTTAATATTGCAGCTAAGATTTTTACCTTTTATTATTCTAATTAAATCTTGTATTTCTATAAGTGTATGGAAATGCTGTCTTTTTCAAGACTATGTCTTGTTTAAAAGGAATTAGCGGGATGACACTGCGCGATGCGCGGTGTTTGTGGTATACATTTTTGTACTACATTCGTTTTGTTAGATGTGGTACCATAGCATTAAGTGTTTGGATTTAGGTGAATGAAATGTGTTGGTAAAATTGAATTTAGAAAGGGAAAAAATAGAATGAGTTGATGAAATTGAAGGAATCTTATCATAAAAGGAAAGTGTGTCAAATTAACAAAAACAATCAAAAATGGAAAGTGTGTCACATCCAATGAAACGGAGGGAGTAATACATTTTGTTGATGATTCTTTAAATATTGTGTAGTATTTATTGTGACGCTCACATTTTTATATATTTCACTGATGACTTTTGATTATTTGTGTAATATTTTATTGTATTAATGTGATTAAATCGTCTTATGATACATATTTTTTATGTCAGTAGTAGAAATGTAGTTATTCAAACAATTTGATTACTTCTCACATGATTCATTTTAATTATAAGCATGTTATTAACACTTTGGATGTCATCAAGTCACCTTCTAAACATCATTTTATGTCTCGTAGAAAAATAAATACATTAAATACATATTTACGTAAAATAAAGAAATACATGGATGTAATGCACAATTTCATACTTCAAAATGAACATTATGAATAATGTAGTGAATAATATAATGAATAATATTATTCAAATTATTTTTACAAAATAATATTAATATTTTTATAAAGTTAATTAACACAGCAGCCCCTTTATACATCATGATTTATTTTACATTATCTTATTATTTTCACTCCATAATTTTTAAATAATCTACTATTCTCTTTTTTTTTTAATTGTGGCATAACTTCTTTATCATGAATTGTATACCAAATTCTTTCTTTATATTTTTTGTATCAATATTTTTCTTTATATTTTTACATTGTTTTTTATTCGTATCAATTCATATATAAAATAATTGCATTAACCTCTCTCTCATTGTATTTATCTTACTGGCATTTTTCGAATCACCTCTCTCTTTTCAATTTTTTCACTTTATTTCTTTAATTATTTTCATATTAATTTCTCCCTATATATTCCTTGAATTATTTTTCTTTACATTACTTCAATGATTATCTTTCCTCCTATTATGGTATTAATTCATCTCTTTATATTTTTGTATCATTTTCTCTAAATATATTTTTATATTTATATTTATATCTATATCTTCACTTCTATATTATAGTCTCTCCATATTTATAATAATATTTTACCTTTTAACATTTCTCGCATTCCCCCGGATCTTAAAGTAGCAATTTATCTCTCAAATATATATATTTTCCTTTTTTTATCTCTACATTTCTCTTATTAATTATTTTTCATATATTTACATATTTTTAATAATTCTTCGTTTCTACATTTTTTATCATCAATTTATCTCATATTTTTATATATTTCACTGATGACTCTTGATGTATTGTATAATATTTTATTGTATTAATTTGATTAAATCGT
>JAULKM010121081.1:0-20978 GCA_032355605.1 Rubia tinctorum | reverse complement strand
ATAACCCGATTCATGCAACCCGAAAATTTTATCTTCATTTCTTCTAATTTGCACTTTAAACCTTGGTCTTTCCATGGTTTATGTAAAAACCGTTTTTCAAGATACGAACTCACATATATAGATATATTATCTTCATATAAATATAAAAATATTTTATTAATTATCAACAAATAGTTAAATAAATTAGTCTCCAGCTGCTGAAGATGATTCTTTTAATGCAAGTGATAATGCTGATGCTGATCTTGTTTTAAAGAATTCCTTTGGAGTCACATATCGGGATCTGAAATTCTTGAAAATGGATTGGCAGAAAGAAGAATACCAAACCTGTGTCGATCCTGCACTTCGTGTCCTGGAGGAGCTGTTTCTTGCTCCTGCTGATGTTGCGGAAGATTCAAAATGGAAAGTTGATGATGATTCTCCAGCCGCTGAAGATGATTCTTCTGATGCAAGTGCTGATTTTGTTTTGAAGAAGTCCTTTGGAGCCATATATCGGGATCTGAAAATCTTGAAAATGTTTTTTTGGGGACTGGCCAATCAACATGATTCCCATTGGCACTATGAATGTCATCATATGATGCGTGCACTCAAATCAACTGCAGAAGTTTTCCAAAAGCAGGATCGATATATGCTTTTCATACGTGGATTGATTTCTCATACAAGGAAACAAATTGAGCAGTTTAAGCCACTGGTGAAACAAGTTTGCTCTTCTGTACTGGGTGCTGATTTACTCATCAACCACTTCCAGTTTGAGGAGTTGTTCATTGATGGGGGACCAGGGGATGAAAGTTTCGTGGATCTCATCTTAGACAATCTTGGAGCTCTTGACTCGAGCTTTGATCTCGTAAAGCACCACTTTCACTTGATTGAAAGGTGCTTCAAGGTATTTGCAAAGTTTGCGACTCAAATTTCATGTCTTGCATGCTTGTACTGGATTGGGGAGACGGATCACAAATTGTTGAAATCGGACATGGAGAGTATGCTTTCTGAAATGATGCTGAAATACATGCCCTACAACCCCGAGGTCATGGCATTGTACCTTGATGTGTTTAAGGCTTCCAGAGATCATAAGTTTGTAGTTTCTCGCCGATTCACTGTAAGTACTTATGCTGATTTTCTTCTTGATCATTTGATCGTATCTGAAGCTCTTCGTGAGAAATTCACATCATTTGCTAAAGATCACTCGGGTAAAAACGTGGATTTATTGGAAGATGTTTTTGACATCTTCAGTTGTATGTTGAATGCTGCTAATGCTACACCACTCTCATCACACTTCAATAACTGTCCTAAAACAAATGCAATAGGATTTCTTGATTCTATCCTAGCAACCTTGGAGAATATTTTAGATGGGAAGATTTATATTATTCCTATGGTAAAGCCTGAGGTTGAAATAGTCCATAAACAGTTGGAGTTGATTAGGCCAATTGTCCAAAACAAGCTAAAGGTGCTAAATGAGGACGAGAAACTTAAGGATCTCTGGAGTCGAACCGTGAATGTGTTCTACTTTGCAGCATATGTCATAAAGTTGTGCACAGTGAAAAGATTACATGCTTATGGTATCAGATGCCTTCCAAATGTTATAGAAAATATAAAGCTTGTGATGTCGGTGATTGAAAAGATTGAAGATAACCAGATGTATGGCATCAAAAGTTTCATTGGTGGAGTGGAGTTGATTCAGGGTTCCAGCTGTAGGAGTGATTTCCTACGACGAGGCACTACTTCGAAATATGAAGGGGCTTTTATAGGCTACGAGCAAGATGCAGAGGAAATTCTAAACCTCCTTCTTAGGGAAACTAAGGAGCTAAGAATTATCTGTATTTCAGGAATGGCAGGGCAAGGCAAGACGACTCTGGCGAAGAGAGTATATAATGATTCTAAAGTTTGTTATCATTTTCATGAAAAAACGTGGTGTTATATTTCCAAGGAATGTGAACCAAGGGAAGTATTAGCCAAAATTTTAAGTGCTGATGAGATCTATGATTCAATTCATGATGTAGCTGATCGTGTAAGAAAAAGTATGAAAGGAAAGAGATACCTCATTGTTTTGGATGATATATGGGATGTTGAAGTGTGGAGTGTGGTGCAAAGTGCATTTCCAAATGATGCAAATGGGAGCAGAATTTTATTTACCAGTCGAAACCATGATCTGGCCTCAAAAGCTGAATCAAACTCAATATCTCATCATCTTCGACCATTTTCTAATGAAGAATGTTGGGAATTGATGAAATATAAGCTCTCTAACTGTGATGGTCTTCCCTGTGAATTGTTAGAAATTGGAAGACAAATTTCTGATTGTTGCAAAGGCATGCCTTTGGCAGTTGCTCTTATCGGTTCTGTACTTAGAAGGGCGGGATCTGCGTTGGATTTGTGGAAGCAAGTGGCAATAAACTTGAAATCATATCTTAGTGGTGAAGGGTGTATGGACATTGTGGAGCTGAGTTACAAATATTTGCCCGATCATTTGAAACCTTGTTTTCTTTATCTTGGAGGGTTCAATAGGAATGAAGACATTGTTGCCGGAGAGTTGAAACGCCTATGGATTGCAGAAGGATTTGTGAAGGATAACCGGATGCAGCTGGCAACGGAGTACTTGGAAGATCTTGTTTCCCAAAATTTAGTTTCTGTAACCGTAAGAAGTTCTAGGGGTGGGATAAAACTGTGTAGAGTTCATCATGATCTGTCGTATGACTTGTGCATAGAAAAAGCTTCACAAGATAATTTCCTACATTTGTGTACGGAAAAAAATGACTTCCATCATCGCCTTTTCCGTACTGGTGCGGATCCTTTTGACCCCTCAGAATTTACTAGTAGCACCAAAAGAGAGTTACCAAGTACCCAGATTCACACTCTAGTGATCAGTCCTTGTTTGCTAACAAAGACTGAAGCCTTCAATAAATTTCTTAGCAACTTCAAAGTTCTCACCGTGTTGGATTTGAGAGGTTACTCAATAGATAAGTTCCCGGAGGGGATATTGCTAAATATTCATCTGAGACACTTGGCATTAAGTCTCGGGCTTCCGAAAATTCCACAATCAATAGTTGATTTGTGGAACTTGGAAACTCTCATAGTGAATAAATTTGGGTATAAATCTGCGTATGATATTGATGTTCGAATAGCAGAAACCATGTGGGAGATGGAGAATTTAAAACATGTTGAGATAAACAAGTTTGGTCTCAACCTGAAAGATTTATGGCAAAACAATATGGTGGCGACATGTAATATTGAGGTTCTTAAAGGACTAACTCTTGAGTTTGATGTTAAGGCCGAAGAGTTTTTAGGGAGGTTTGCAAGACTTAAAAGGTTGAGGTGCCATTTGCCGGGGAATAAAGTGGCTCATCCCTTGTGGTTCTCTATGTTTGGATCTCTGAAAAAGCTGGAGTCTTTGCATTTATGGCATTATGGAGACGGCTACAATCGACAATTGCCATCACCCATACACTTTCCAAATAATCTCAAAAAATTGAGTCTGCGTGGTGGATTTAGATTACCCTGGAGTGCCTTATCACCGATTGGTAAGCTACCTAACCTGGAGGTACTCAAATTAAGGTGGGATGCATGCGTGGGTACTATCTGGCATTTGGGAGATGAAGAATTCTCAAAACTAACATATCTCGAATTAGTTGTTATGAGAGAGATTGAACAAATAGATGACTCTGGTTGTGATGAAACTCCCTTTCCTTGTCTTCGAAAACTTATTCTGCGGTATTGTTATGAACTCAAAAAGATACCTTCCAGTTTTGGAGACATTTGTACCTTGGACACCATTAATATGGAAAATTCCCATGATCTCTCAGTCTCAGTAAGGCAAATTGTGGAACATCAACGAGACATGGGAAATGACCGCCTAAAAGTAGAATTCTGATGAGGAAAATATTGCTGGAGAAGAGCTACTAAACAACAACATATAGCAGCTATCAGTAAGTCGCTACTGATTTATATTTTCTTCTTCTCGACCTTTCCTTTTGATGTGCAGTTAAAAGATACAAATGCGAGTTTCTTTTTCAACAATCTACTTTCTAACTTTTATACATCTATCACAATGGTTTAGGTTCGGCAGCATTAACTACAACGACCTAAGGTGCTGGGACGAGGTTCCATGATGAATTTGAATGTGTGAAAGTTTATTACATGCCATTGATGTCGAAGAGAATGCTCGAAGGTGCTATCAAGTAGTTTGCTCCTCAGGAAATGGTCATTCCTGTACGTCAAAGGAGGTGAGTAATCAATATATCAAATTGTAGAGTGAACTTGTTGGTTAATAAGCAAAACTGGATAAATTTGGTTATATTTAGTACTATATTTTCATTTTTGAGAAGCTGAATATGTCCTTTCCTCATATTTAAATTCAAAGCAGCTGTAGAGAGCATAATTACTCACAGTAAAATAATTTGATGCGACAAATATGCCTTTAGTAACATATGTTAGAGGCATCTGACTAAAATTTTGTTACTAAAGAGCTCTGTTTTTGCAGTGGATACTGTAATTGTTGTTAAACCCTAATTTATTGAAGGGTGTAAGAATTATTAACTTCTAAATTGGGTGGTTTTTTTTACTTGTGGGAAATAGAAAAGAGTTTTGGGGAAGAAAAATAAGGTCAAATAGTATGTGGATTTCTATGTCCCAATCTTGTGGAGGGCATAATCAAGGCTCTTTGTAGCTGAAAACTGGGGAATTTTGGCTTACATACTGAAGGGGTTTGTTGTGTTTTTTTAGCATTTCCAAATAGTGTTGTGGAAGATCGAGTTGTGTTGCAGAATATCTGATGGCAAATATGGTTGAATGATCTGAAATTTTACAGATTCTTTGATACAATGTTGTTAATTGTCACTGAGAAATACTTTTCACAAACTTCAGAATTACTCTTCTGATGTTGAATTCTTACTCCTGCGTGTGTTTCCATTTGTTGATTTTTTTTTGGGTCTTTCCCAATTCATAAACTCAGAAGGTGTTTGATAAATTATCTCAATAATTTACTGAATTTATTACTTTTTTTCATTTCAGGTTTGAAATGGAACCGTCCTATATGTTAATAGCAGGCACCGCAATTGCCAGACCAGAAGCAATTGGAAGTTTTTCTCATTTTTAGGTAATATTTTTTCCTCTGTTTTTTTTGTTTTCTTCTGTTACTGTGGAAACGTCGTATCAAAATACTCCCTTCTATCAAATTCAGTTATAGTTATATGTGTTGTACTCAAATGCGCTGTTGATCCTTGCTTAGCTTTTAGCACAGACAGTTTTCATGTTAGCTACTATGTGTATACATCATGGTATGATCCGTTTGTTTAGCAATAAATTTGTAAAATACGGTATATTACATCGTATTTTGTTGATTGTAGATTTGTTAAGGTATGATTCAACAAGATCAGACCAGACACTGGTTTATATATCGACACTTGGCATGGCCGAGTCTTACAAAAATTTTGGCATCGGTTAGGATCTATAACCAGAATCAGTTGCCATGTAATATACCACGTTTTACAAATTCATTCACTTATCTTTTATTTTATTTCTTCTAACAACAGTGGTGGATTACATTGCAGAAATCCCATAACAAACTCAATCTAAAAGCAGTCCTGTATCTCTTCAACCAACAAGTTAATATGCTATATCCTTTCAGTTAAAAAAGAAGGATTAAAATGTAGAATAACAAAAAAAATAATAATTATGAAGTACAGAAGATGTGTATCTGTACGGTAACCTTGATTCACAGATGAATGATAGAATACTACCGAGTCTAGTAGTTTATACTATCTCAGAGCTTTGAATGTCCTGAGAGAATACTTGGCTGTTGTTTGTAGTGCTTTGAAAATTTAGTTGCTGCAGCCTTAACTTGATAATCAGATTCCTACTCAACTTAATTTTCATATGATTCTTACATGGTGAGATGTATATTGAACTTTTGAGGCTGAGAAACTCCTTAGTGCTAAGTTGATCCACAAAGTTTTTGGCATTACGCGTTGCTTTCAAAATGTTCCTCAGGGTCAATGAAACTGTGGCTAATTGGGATATATGCCTGAAAGTGATGTTTTTCTAACACGATCTGTGTTTTGTCTTCAGTGACCTTGGTAATGTCGCTTCGTCTGGTTAGCGGGCTCTGCAACTTGGTTTGCTGAAGAATTTGCAGTATCTGTAAGCCACTTGTGTACAGACCTTCTTTCCATATGATATAATTCTGTACTTTTCATTTATTTCACTGTATGTCGACGTGCTTTTGATTATCTTTACTTACTGCAGAAGGCATGAATATGATAAATAAACTTGTTCTGATTTTGCAGGATATTTGTCTGCATGTGCTCGGTTTAGGTTACCTCGGGGCTTAATTTCATGGGTCTACATGTCATTTGAATGGCGTAGTTGTGTATGTCTCAGTTTTCTTCTCCAAAGTAGTTGTTTCTTTTCTGAAAGTATTATATTTCTATAGGAAATTCTCTCTAGATTTTGATTCAAGGCTAAGACATTTTCAAGTTTCACCTATGCATCTAGATTTGATGTTTTCTAGTGGTGATGTATAAGAAACAACAATCTGAAATCTATGCACTGTTAACAATTGTCCTAGATTCTAATGTATAGGAATCACTATTTCTCCATAGAGTAAGAAGTGGTCTGAATTCAGTTCATCAGAAAAGGAATGTCATCTGTGTCCTTTGCTCACATTTATTTTGTTACTTGCTGTCTATTAAATAATTTGATCGTATCCATCTTTTAGCTCGATATGAAAGGTTGTCATTCTTCTATACTTGAACTATAATGCAGGACTTTTTTTGATGGTTGACGACGTGCAAAATGGTAGATATGTTTTCGTTGATGTGATGTTCTGATTGAAGCCTTTGCTCAATTTACGGATGGTCATGTACTCCCTCTGCTCATTTGCCACATCAGATCTAGATAGTAAGAATTCCCCATCACATCCACTTTTCTCAGATCATTTCAATCGATTTGAATGTTTAACATGTATGTTTCGATCGATATGCATGTTCCTTTTTGAGGATTTATATGGTTCACATGTATATTTTGCAGAGTGGAAGAAAATATGAAGGTTATTGCTGCCTATTTGCTCGCTATTTTGGGCGAAAAATTCTGCTAAGTTGTTCTTTGTACTATGGCGGTCCTGAATAGATGTAAATCCGGTCATCAAATGTGCAATCACCGGGCTCTATTCCTGAAGTAAGTTATGTAATATAAGAACATGCAATGCAATAAAGTTGATAATAGTATGAAATGAATGTGATAGATCCAGATTCTAATGAACTTCTCATTAATCTTGCATCAGTATAACAAAGATGACAATAATCGAAAAGGAAATGACTGGAAATTGGTGGCAAGGTATGATTCTGATAATATATATCTTGGTTAAGTAGTCTATGTCCTAACTTACAATAGCCAATTTTTACTGCGTCTGATAAAAGTTAGCACGAAGTTTTGAATATGAAGTCTGATATTCCGAATTCTGATGCAGGCTCGCTTTATTACTAGCGCTACCAAGTACGTTTCGAGCTAAGGTGCATGGATTATCATATTTATTGAAGGTGAACTACAGCAACAGGTAGAAATTCTTGGCATCTCCTTTATATCTTAATTTGCAAACAATGATGCTATCAACTGTTTCACTACTCCCAAAAGTTCTTTATTTTCCATTTTCTTGACTTTTGCTTGGTTAGCTAAAGAATCTTTTCATGCTATCAACTGTTTCAGTACTCCCAAAAGTCCTCTTGATTTGAGTGAGAACGCATTGGATGCTAATAAAGTCCATGCTAGAATGTGTCAGTTGCGTGGATGATCATCTATGGCTACAGCGGCTTCTAAACATATGTTGAGCTCTACTTATTGGCTGCTCTATTGAGGTTGGCATCTATGTGGTCACGAAATCATCCCCATCTAGATGTGATTTTGATGTATTATTTTCTGCAACATTTGTGCTCGTAAATTGTGTATATTCACAGCAATCTGCATGCTTTGCTTCCTAAAACTATGTGAATCGGAGGGATGGTTGTTTCTGAGTACCTTGTGTTTAGAATGCTGCCTGCTGATGCATTTTGTTTTGGTTCTCGTCTGGCTCGCTTCACGGCCATAGCTTTGCTGTCTAAACAGCCATTTGTTCGCATAAATTTGAATTTTAACAGTAGTTTCCAGGCTTCCAGGTATTGTTGATTCCTTTTTTCTGAACCAATTCAGCTCCCACAACAAAACTAAAGTCATTCGGCGTGATTATGGACAATGTTTGTATGTGTGTGTATATATATATAAATACTCATATTTGGAATTAGCAGATGATATTTAAGTATACTTGCATTTTAATACCTGTCAACCAGATATACTTTTGGCCAGCATTGTCACATATTGATGCTCCGACTCATGTTTCCTTACTCTCAGGGAGATTGTTTTCCAGTTACTTTAAAACTTTGTTATATCATAGCATTTGTCAGGCTTCAGGTTAATTGTTTCTAATCCATTTTGTCCTAAAGTACAGCCTCCACCCTCACAGTTCAGAAGATCGCGATATGATTTCGGTGGCTATGGTGGGAGAAAAAGCTGACAAGGAGTCTGACAGAGATTGAAGGAGGATTCGATGCTCAAAGATGCTCTGCTAGGGCTGTTAGACTCAAAAGGTAGATTGTAGTCACCTTCCTTGTATCTGCTCCTCAGATTTTTCGTTTCTACTCTAGGTTTTAGGTTGAAACAACTTTCTTGCTTCAGGGTAGAAATTCAACACCCGGGCTTTGGCAGCACAGCGCAATCTCGGACAGCCCGTTGCAGGCATCTTCTTCAATGTGCAGCGTGAAACTGTAGCAAGAATATGCTAGGTAGCTGATTAACCCTTGCTAATTCTCAGAAATGTGAATGGAAGCTGTATAGTAGTAGAATTACTCTTAATCTCTAATGTTGCTCAACTGTTGCAGGCTTTTTGAGTAAAACTCTCTGAACTTTGCAGTGATTCAATCCCCTGAAGGAACTGTTAGGTATTCGAGGACTAAGACGTGATGTCGATGATGATTATATCATCCACGGATATTTCAATAGAGTTACATTTACTTGCAGGCATTGGAGTGATGCAAGACAATTGACCTGGATCAGAAGGAAGAAGGCTGCGTGGGTTCAACTCCGGATCCTCACTCCCTCTCATGTTCGGGCCAAAACGCTTCACAATCTCTGACTCCATTTCAGAGACATGACCTTCACTTGGTGACCAGTTTGCTCTTTTGCTATTAAGTGTCCAGTTCGGCCCAGAAAGCTTCACAATCTGGGACTCCATTTCAGACATAAGACCTATACTTGGTGACCAGATTGCTTTTTTGCTCTTGAATGGTTGTTGTGTGGTGCTGCTAACCACTTCATGCTCCGGTTTTTGAAGGATAAACCATTTAGCCTCGCTGTTTCCATGTCTGGCCACCTTCAAATCGACACGGGGGGTGGAGGTTTGAACGAGTGGAATCACATGGAACGGGCGATAATCTACTTAGAACTCGTTAGTTCTCTAGTGAATATCCTCTCATCGTTTGCTGGCAATTATTTTTGCCTTCTAAAATCTCATGTAATATGGTAGCGGCTATTTTCTCTAGGATTCTCTATTGTAACAACTACCTTTTATTTTTAAATTTCGAGATGAGATCTTATTAATTAGAAGCTTCTGGTTGATCAGGACTTTGAATTTCTAAGAAATGCATCATTCAAATTGCTGCATAATGGGTATTAATGTAACACAAATACTGTGAAGAAATTCAGGTAGGAAAGCAATACAAGTAGTACCGTTGTAATTTGCATCTGATGAAACTAATGTAAATACTTGGTCTTTGGACCAACTTTTTACTTTTGTTTCAAACTCTACCTGTTAAAATGGAAACTTGCCATACTTGCAGAAGCACATGAGAGTATAGCATCAGTATAAAAGGAAAAAGAAACTACATATGAACAAAATGAGTCAGAATCATGAAAGGCGAGAAGCCAAATCTCATACATCGAGCTATCATTAAAATTGCAGTGTAGTAACATGAACAGATCAGTGTTCGAACGCCCAAGCATTTTCCCTTAGAACTTCGGCTTCTTCTTCGGGGATGAAATCGTTCTTGATGTTGAAAGTTTCACGGATCTGTTGCGGAGACTTGCCCTTGATCATATTCGCCAGAGTTGCACAGGTGAGATCAAGCAGACCTGAAATGTCGAGATAATTCGCAGCCAATATGAGATCGAACAGGGTATTCTGATCAACCTTCAGAAACTCAACATAGAAATGAAAGTCTTCTTTCCACCATGCACAGGGTATTCTGATCAACCTTCAGAAACTCAACATAGAAATCAAAGTCTTCTTTCCACCATGCAACTTCATCTACAGCCGACGACGGTGGTCTGGCCTCGACCTCAACTTGAAACTTGCAGTACTGGATCACCTTTGCCAGAATCTTGGCGGTGACGTTGGGAATGGGAATGGCATTTTCGGCGCAATCGTCATCGATCAAGTTCTTGAGGGTCTTCGATTGCAATGCCACCGCCTCCGGCAACTCGAAACTCTCTCCGTCACGGCTCTGCAACACGATCAACTTCGACATGCTGAATGAATCTGTGCTAAAAACTTGTGATTCTTAACCGATCGACTCCTCGTATATTTATACAGCGTACGTTTCCGTTTCCGATTCTGACTTTGATTTCTCTATTTCTTAATTCCTTATGTCGGTGGGATTCTCTATTTTCCTTTTATTCCAGGAATCAATATTCACCATTAAATCTAGGAGAAATTTTTAATTTTGAATCTGTCTAGTGAAAAATCGTCTTTCCATAAATTATGAAAAAATTAAAGTTTAAATTGCAAATTAGAAGAAATGAATATAAAATTTTGAGAAAAGTGCTAAAATAACCCTGGAATTAGGCAGAAAGTGTCAATATAACCCTGCAAGCTCAGAAAGTGTCAAAATGACCCTGACCATGTTGACCTTTTAGTCAACTGCCTGATTTCCATTTTTGTTGAACTGACCGATTTGCCCTCGTTAATTTTTTTTAAAATCTTGCTTTTCCCCTTTTTCTCCTCTGCTTTCTTTCCTTTTCTTTGTCCCTCCAACGAACGCTCACACAAATGCCAAGCTCTGACAAATGCCAACCTAAAGTCGTAGCTCTCGATTTCCCGACGCTTGGCTAAGCGGCGCCAGGGTCTGAGCGGCGAGCGAAAGGCGACGGTGAGCTCATCTCCTTTCTTCGTCGTCCAAGGTTCTCAAATATGGCATCGGCGCCATGATTTATTGGTAATGGCTAACCCGGAGGTGAGGAATCTGAGCGGCGTGGCTTCCTTGAGATGGCGTCGAAGGCCATGAATTCGAGCGACAGCCATGAATTCGCAACCTCCTTTCTTCGCTTTCTCCGACGACCTTTTTATTCCAAATATTTCTTATTTGTTGAATCCTCCATTTAAACCATGTAGCAGAGTGGTGGCCCGAGAGTGGTAGTTGGGTAACGCCGGAGGAGTTTTACTTTAGGGTTTAGGGAGTAAACGATTGGGGTTAGATGCAGCGGTGGAAATTTTGCTACGGCAGGGGGTGGGGTGGTGAGGGTAACACCGTGAGTGGTGGTAGAGTAATGGGCTAGAGGTGGTGGTGGGGTAACGACCGACGAAGTGGTCAGCAGCGGTGGGGGAAATCCTAGCGGCGGAAAGGCGACGGTGGGGGAAATGTGGCTGGGCAGAAACCCTAGCGGTGGGTGGAGGAAAGGCGACGGTGGCGGTGGTGGGGGCATGAGGTTGCGGGAAAGAAAGGAGACTGCAGAGGAATGAGGTTGCGGACCGGGGCGAAGGCGATCGGAGGGAAGAAGGCGGAGGGGGGAAAGGGAGAAGGCGCCGGCAGTGGTGGGGAGAGAGAGGAGGAGGTAGCGGCGGTGGTGGGGAGTTGAAAGTCTTGGGGTTAAGGCGAAGAAGGGGTGACAGCTGGAGGGAGCACATCGGCGGCGGTGGAGCTTGGATGTGGTGGCGGCGGAGCTTAGCGGTAGTGGTGGCAATGGTGGAGCGGGATGAGAAGGGCGGTGACGGTAGTGGCGGTGGGAGGGAGCACGGCGGAAGCGGCGGAGCTTGGTTATGGTGGCGGCGACAGAGCTTGATGGCGGCGGCGGCGGAGCTTGGCGGCGGCGATGGTGGAGCTTGGCAACAAAAACCTAAAGGCAGCATTAGGTTTTTAGAAAAGAAATTTAGCTTTGTTACAAGGGTATTTTTGTCATTTCATCTTATAATTTTGCCTGAATATTTTTTATCAATACCGGAATAAGTGAGTTTGGTTATATCGGCATAAAATTTAGGAAAGTTAGGGTTATATTGGCACATACATTAAAAACTCAGGGTTATATTTGCACTTTCTGAGGTTTCAGGGTTATATTTGCACTTTTGGCCTAATTTTAGGGTTATAAATGTAAATAGCCATAAAAATTTTGGGTTGCATTAATTGCAACTAAAACCTTTTGTCTTTCTATTATTTTAATTAAACCCCATCTTTCCAAAAGTTTATGAAAATATGGTTTTCCCCAAAACTTTGCCCTTAATTTTAAGGTCAAATTATAAATATTCATTTATTGAGATTCATTAAAGAGTTTGTCTCTTGAAAAACAGTCTTTCCATAAGTCATGGAAAGACCAAGGTTTAAAGTGCAAAATTAGAAGAAATGAAGATAATTTTTTTGGATTGCATGAATTGGGTTATAAACTTTATAACTACTACACGTTGCATAATAAATTTTTAATATTGCAACTAAGACTTTTTTTCCTTTTATTATTCTAATTAAACTCCGTCTTTCCATAAGTCTATGAAAATATGGTCTTTCCCAAGAAATTTTTTAGTCCGTCTCTGGAAAGACGGTATTTCCATAAGTCATGGAAAGACCAAGGTTTAAACTGCAAATATGAAGAAATGAAGATAAAAATTCTGGGTTGTATTAATCGGGTCATAAACTTTATAACTATTTCACATTGCATAATTTTTTTAAATATTGCAACTAAAACCTTATTAAAAGGTATATTGGCACAATTTTTTTAAAATTTAGGGTCAAATTAACACATACAATAATTAGTTTAGCTTAAATTGACACTTTCTGAGATTGCAGGGTTATTTTGACACTTTCATCCTAAAATCGGGGTTATAAATATAAATAACCCAAAGAAGAAACGTTGTACCTGAAGAAGAAAGAAGAAGGCCTTTTTTCTTTTTCTTTTTTAATTCGAGGGTAAAATGTACATCTCCTTAAAATCCAGCCAAATCTCCAGTTGACAGTTGAAATCAACGGTGTTCAGGGTTAAATTGGCACATACATTATAAAGTTAGGGTTGTTTTAGCACTTTTTTATTTTGCATGGTTATATTGACATTTTCAACCTAAAGTTAATGTCATTTTAACACTTGACTTTTTTATAAACTCGATCGAATTCAAGCGGAGCTTGAGAAATTTCAAACGAGCTCGAACCCGAACAAAGGTTGTTTGAGCTTGGCTCGTCTACAACCTAGTCTGGTGTTAACTTATTTCGTGGATAGTTATACTAGTCAAATTATCTACTGATATGAATCTACTTATTAAAACTCTGGATTGCGGAATTTTAGATCATTGACTAAACGAGAGATTTCACAAATCCTATTATAGCCGCACAAACTGATCAAAACTAGCCCTCAGGATCTTGAACAACTCGAGATTTATGAAGCTAACTAGTCCGCATGATTATTTCACAAATCGAAGGTATTGATTCTTAATTAACCTGCAGGATTAATCAACAATGAAGACGCTCGCAAGCAATGAATATAACTAAAATTTTGGAATATATGATTGACAAAAAAGGTGAGGAGAGTCTCGATCATACACCTCTATTTATAGGGATATGTCTCGCCCAAAAACCCTAATTACAATTGAAAACTGAATTAACTTATGGCAGCTTGAAGAACCTAATACCATATCTAACTAGAACTCATAAAATAAATTGTAATCTACTCGAATTCTTCTCCAAGTAACCTTGAAGAATATTACCTTATATAATCTTACCAAATCTAAGTATAATCAGAATAAAACTCAATATTTTCGAAACCCTAATGGACTGGGTCAAAAATATGGATTGAAATTTTTTAAAATAGCTCTTCAAAAAGCCTACATGGCTGAGCTATGGATCAAAATAAAATAATATTACAATAGTTTACAAAAATCACACTATCTCGTTAAAAACCCAGTGGAAAAAAGAGTATAGTGTTTTTCACGACTTCTTCAGTTAATCAACAAGTTTGAATAAGTAATCCAAGCCCTAGACAATTTATTATTGAGTTCTTCATCATGAAGTTGATCTATCAAAGCATTCAATGCCGCATCTCTAAACTTCGTTCTTGACCTTGTCATCGGTCCAACCATGTCACTTAGAAGATTCCGAACATAACCCTTGAATGGTTGATCAGGCCGTGGAAAGTTTTCATTTATAGTGGTAGTCGTCTTGGCATCTCCATCAGCTACTCTCTCCGTCCCAACACTATTTGCACTGTAATCATTATCACGTTGTTCAAAAAATATGTTTGACTGTTAATATATTTATCTATGTATAATAACGGCAAATGAAATGTTGATATGTAGAAAATACTTGTTATAAAAAATTGAACAATATCATACACGATAATATTGTTGTTCATATATATATATATATATTCAAATACGCGGTCAAACTTTAATAGAGAACAATGTAAAAAAATTAAGAGTGCAAATAGAGATAGAAATAAAGAAGTAGTCAAATAAGTTATCAACCGTCCGCTATTAACTTATTTTGTAGCATTAACTTATATTGTGGTTAGTCACGCTAGTCAAAATAAACACAAACGTTTATAGGAATGTTATTTGTTTAACTACATTATCATCATATTTATAAAATTTATTATGAAAACTAACTGGAGTCCCATCGCGCATTGCACGGTATTTTTGAATAAAAATATTTTATTTAATTAATATGTAATATTTACGTTTCACATTTAAATATAAAAAACTATAATTTTATTAATCTAAAAATAAATATTTAAATTATAAAAAGAAATAATAAATTTAGTTAGAATAAATCAAATAATTAATAAGATAAAAAATAATATTTTTATAAAGAAATCATATATTGCAAGTACATGAAATAAGTAAAATATAAAAAGGAAACGTTGAACTTGTAGAAAAACATGTGGAGATATATGTGAACTAAACAAGGAAAGCTGATAAGTTTTTCTCACAATCATTGTCTATGGGTTTGTTTCGGAGAATCATTGTCTACGAGTATATGTTTATTTAGGAGAATCATTATCTATTGGCCAATATACCAATATAATCTTATATATTTGCGAAAGTACCAATGTAACTATTAATAGTTTGAAAGTTAGAAAAAATCCTACATAATTAATGAAAGTGCCAATATAACCCTAGTGACATTCCGACGTTGATCGTGCTTAACCGGCCGTTAACCCACCTTAAAATGACAATAATGTCATCGGGGCAAAAGTTGAATTTGGGTGCACAATTATACCGTTACCTACAATTGTCGGACCATTGTCACCGCTACCGTAATAGGTAGGGTTATATCAACATATTATAAAAACTGACAAGATTATATTAGCACATTCCTAAAATTTATATATTATATCATCACATCCTTAAAAACATAGGTTGTATCAGCACATACTATAAAAATAAAGTGTATGTTAATATACTCGCATGGCCTTAACGGGCGACCACGAACCACAACATCATATATACTCTCTTTGTCCCTCTGTATGTGTCTTGGGTCACTATTTATCAATAAAGTTATTGTTTTTTTATTGTAAAAAATTATAGATATATAAATTTGAAAATTATTGTGTGAGATATTGTTACATTCATTGTAACACATATTTTTAGAATATATATATATATATTATAATTCATTGTCCATATATTTTAAAATATTAAAATTACAAAATCGTCAATGAATCGTAAAAAATGAAGAAGTGAGACAGGATTAGAGAGACGGAGGGAGTACCATTATTACTACATCAAATGCACTATAAAATTTGACATCACAACACTCTCATTCATATTAAATAACATGATCACATATCCTAGCCTCATATTTACGTCTGATGTGAATTATGAAGTGAAATAATTAATTTAGTTAGAAATGAAAGGAAATATTTTTAAGCCGAATGATGCTCAATATAGCATTTGAAAAATTCATTATTTATATTCTTAAAAAGATGGAGTAAGTATCAGATACTTTTTATTATTGGTCAATTATTTTCAATAAAAAAATCACACTCACTCTGTTTCCCTATGTTTTGCACCATAGATTTAGGTGTTTTTTATAAGTGAAAATGTGTGGAGAGTATTACTGAGGAGTGTAAAAAGTTTCATAAAAGTAAATGTGAGAATTTTAGCAAAACATACGAAAACGATAAGTGCAAAACATATTGAAATAGGGGAGTAGCTTAACACATTTTTATTATAATTTAGATAGTTATTTAATATGTGGTCTAGAAGACCTTAGGTTTGGTCTTGTTCTCTTGAGTTTAACTGAACTGAACTGATTTGATTTGATATGATTTGAACTGAAAATAAGTGTGTTGAAAAATAGTAATGTACTCCCTTCGTTTCACTGAAATTGGTACACTTACCATAAGGGGGTGTTTTTTTTTAATATTGTGGCACACTTTGTGAAAATGCCAAAAAAAGGAAGAGGACCAAATTAATATTACCCATTATGTCCTTGTAAATTATGAATTATATCCCATTGAAAGGACACTAAACCTCTCCTAAAATGGAGTTTAACTAGGTGAGGTGACCCAAACAATTTGTCAATCTTTCCCTCCATTGTGTTGCATATTTTATTATGTTGGCTAACCGTGCTTTCCGAGATTCTTGACTTTTTTTGAACTGAGAATCACAGGATTCCTTAATTGTATCATTTTTTTAAAACTTAGCTTGTGGAATTATGATGAACCATCTTAGTCTTTAACTCAGTTCGTGTCATTTTTTAACTGAGTTTGAGTCATTTTTATAAACTGAGTTTGTGGAATTATGATGAACCATACATTACGATAAACTGAGATTCCAAGATTCTTGACAGCTTTTTAAACTGAGATTCCGAGATTCCTGTGATTATATTTGATTTGGAGTTGTTATAATGAATGATGAATCTGGTTAGTTTTGTCAACTTTTGATTACTGAAATCATTACAACATTTCATCTAAATACATTGTAGTTTGATGATGAATATGAGTTCGTGAAACATATTCCACTGGCTTTGTTCAATTCTCAAGTGTTTCTAAATATTCAATCAACACTCACCACTGCTTGCATGACTGATTGTACATAATTACCACTGACCTTAAATGTATTCCATAAACAAGAAAGTAAATGTGTTCTGCAACAATGTGTTATGAACTTAGTTATTACATGTGCTTGTAACATTAAATTTGTTATTCATCTGCTTCTGAATCTGGTACTCATCTTAGTTTTACTTATTTTTGGTACTGAATGATGAACCATACTTGACCATGTCCATATTGTGGTGGCAAAATATTTTTCTACACCTGCCGAGTTACTGCGAGGAATGGATGTAAGGGGTTGATACTTGTTTTGTTAATTTTACATTTACTGACCTTCATCGTCATTGCCTAAATGATTTTTGTAACATGTGCAGATTTATTTAGAGGGGGAAACCAATCCAAAATCAAGAAATTGAAAGTAATATTTTGACTGTTGGATTTCATCACCAACGGACACCTGCCCCAAATGGATTTATTTTCATCCGGGTGAGACCCCCTCTCCTTCTGCTGTGTTTCTTTATATATGTTGTTGTTGTACATGTGTGAAGGTTTATTCTCTTCAACCCCCATACTTGGTTGATTGTTGTGGTTCAGTGCCTGTGTTGCCTTGTATTATTATGTGATTTGTGATCTGTGCCTTATTTGCCTCATACTAATCTTTGATATGTGATCTATGCCTTGTATTATTTTGTGATGAAATGTCTATACTTTTGGCTGATTGTGTGTGTTGTGGCTGACTTTCACATATATGTATGTGTTGTTTATGGTCTGATGGTTGCTGGTGTAATTATCTTCCCGACAGAATACACCAGGATTCCTTGAGTTTGTTGTGATTTTCTAGGGCATTGATATGGCTAACTGTGCGGACCGAGGTATTCCATCGTTAAGCAGCCTCGATGCGTCGATTGTGGGCAATCTTCCCTTGCTGCTGGCGTTGAAGAAGAAATTCATCGATTTCATGACGCTCGACGTTCGTCAAGCTACGAGATGCTGGTGAACCTTCCTTCATTGCGGCAATGAAGTTCCGATGGAAAATATTATAGTTTTTGGCTCAACTTGTATGTAGTAGAATGGAGAAATTTCTGGTGTTTTTGTAAAGAAGGAATATTCAGCTTGTAATTTTGTATGTTCTTCTTTAGTTGGTTTTTATAGCAACATCAGGTTTGTATAAACTTTGAAAAGAAGTGGGAAAATTTCCTCCATTTTACTGAGTACTTTAGGGTGGGGGAATGATTAACTTTACTGTGGGGGCTTGCTGCACATGCATAAACAGTAATCTCGCAGACATCAATCAAAGAAATTACATTTAGGTCACTTCCTACCCATATCATTAATCCAATAAGATAGAGATACCATGCCAAAATCAGGAAACAGAGGGAGTATGATTTTTAGGGGGTGATACAATGAATCGACTAGAATAATCAAATCAAAATTAGGATGGACTATGTTGAAATTTTATTTAAATAATTTCAAATGTTTTCTAAAAATCGTAATACTAGCAATCACTGCAACTTGAGAAATCAGAAGTCACACAACTCGTGACACAACACAACGCTTAATCATTTCTGTCAGTAAATTGCTCTTTGTTGTGTTTTCTGCTAGTAGCCATTGCACGTATGAGAGGAGGTCACATAACAAATTAAGTTTAAAGCTACTCGCTTGCAAAAATTCGCTTTCGTTGCCGACTTGCCGTTAGTAGATGAGAATGTGTCTCCTATCCCATTTTAAACTGCACACTTATACTTTAAACATTTGATTTGAAATATGTTTGATCATTAATATCTTTTATCAAAGATGATTTATATTTATGAAAAGTTGATATTGTTTAAACATAAGTTATAGGCAAAGTTTTGGGAAATACCGTCTTTCCATATGCATATGGAAAGACGTGGTTGAATTAGAATTATAGAAAGGTAAAAGGTTTTTGTTGTCATATTAAATTTTTATTATAAAACATGTAGTAGTAATAAATTTATGACCTGATTTCTTCTAATTTACAGTTTAATTCTTGATTTTTCCATAACTTATGGAAAGATCGTCTTGCAAGAGACGGATCTAAGCTATAACGAATCTAATAACGTATCACACAATAGTATTTACACTTAAACACCAATTCAATTTTTGGTTAAAATTAATTTTTTGACTAAATAAATAATTAAATTGCAGTTTGAAATGTATTTTTTTTCAAAATAAAATAAAATTGCAGTTTAAAATGAAATGAGATAAGTGCTTTTTAGTGTTAATGGAATATGACAAAAAATAAATGGTCCAATCGCCATGATCATTTTTATGTAAAGTGACATCCTGTGACATTGATAGAGAAATTCAAGGTTCAAATCACACTAGAAAATTAGAATTATTTTTTACAGAAATTTTCGAGCATCCATAAAAGTATGATCATAGTAATTCTAACTATATGTGAGTTTTCAAATTGTAGGTTGTTCGTGAAAGTGAGATTGTGGTAGTTTCAACTTTGGTGATGACTTTTTAGTGGTGCAATGGCGATGCCTCATGAAAATGCGATTGTGGTGGTTTGAGTTTTGGTGGTGGTGATTCGTTCGTGGTATAGTGATTGTACAGCTGTTGGGTATTCCTGATGAGGTCCAAAATTATTCTAATAGATGGAATTTCATAGTTTACTAAATTTCAATTGATTAAAGCGATCGCGTATTCTAATTTGACTGTACCAATTGAATATGATGTTAGTATATAATTTGATTGATGACACACACTCTTTTATTAAAAACAACCCTGAAAATAAACATGACCGTCTTTATTATGTCGTGCTACTTAATAATCTTTGATCTGCATTTGTCCACATGATACAACTAAAATTGTTAGCATTAGTCTCTTATGATTACCATCAGGCATAAAAATGTCCAGACAAGTAATAAACACATGACGAACTACTACAATATTAGTATATTAGTATACAATGATGCTAATTAAGCTTGTAATTACATGGATATGATGAATACCTCCTTTATTTTCAAACGCCTCAACTTTCAAGGAAGAAGCCAAACAACATCCATTTCTATTGGTCTCAACATTATCCTCAAAATTTGGTACGATATTGCTAGGCATATTGTCGTCCCGGAATCCGGATGATGTGAATAAGGCGTCTCAATTTTTATACTTATTTATGCTTTTATAGCACTCATCCGTCCCAATTGAAGTTGCATTTTGTTCTTTTTAGAACGTTTCAACCTAATTTGCACTCTTCATTTTTTTTTTGGATTAGAGTTTAATAAAAAAACAATTTGGGCCACATATCACATAACCCACTAAGTAATACCACATGCCACATGACCTAAGTAATACTCTCTCTGTCCCAATTTAATCTGCACACTTTTTAACATTATTTTCTATTAAAGTTTGATTCCATATTTGGATAAAGTATTTCAACCTTTTTATTTGCCGTTATTATATATAGATAAACATATTAACGGTCAATTATATTTGTTGAACAGTTTAATAATGATTGGTGTGCAATTTGAACTGTGACAGAGAGAGTAAACAAATTTCACCATAAAAGTAATTCATCTTTCTCTTGTTGCAACTTTAGCTTGAACTGAGGGGGTACATCGTCGGCTTCAAAATATAATTTGCGTTACAACAAAATAACTTTAGCTGCTACTCCCTCCGTTTTTCTATGTTTGGCACCATAGGTTTAGGTGTTGTTTTTTTTTGCAAGTTGAAATGTGTGGATGAAATTGAATGAG